>CAKNXH010061433.1:48710-54182 GCA_932178445.1 Andricus quercusramuli
AGAGAATTTTTAATTGTAAAACTTTAAACTTGCATAATTTTCATTTTTTAATTTTCGAAATTGAAAACGCTTCAATTTTAGAGATGAATAAATAAAATTTCTTAAACTTAGATTATTTTGAAGATCAAGACAAAATTTTTCAATTTTACATCTTCCAAATTAATTTTTTTTAAATTTGAAATCATGAGAATTACAGAATTTTTAATTGTGAAACTTTAAACTTGCATAATTTTTATTTTTCAATTTTTACAATTAAAAACTCTTCAATGTTAAGGATTTGTAATACAAAATTTAACTACTTTGAAGAGCTACAATTGAAAATTTATAAAATTTGAAAATATAGAATTGAAAATTGTTTAATTTTCAAGATATATATTTTTAAAGTGTGTTATTTTAAACATTTTTCAGAAAATTTGATTTAATTTTGAAGATTTGCACTGGAAATTTATTACTTTTTGAGATTTTTTTAAAAGAATCTTGGACTTTAAGGATGTTTAAATAAAACAATTTTTATTTGGTTAATTTTGAAGATCAAAAGTAAATTTTAACAATTTGTAATTTACAGTCCTTCTATTTTTAAGATTTACAATTTCGCATTGTTTTCAAATGTTTTCTTATCAAAAAAGTGTAATAGTTGATATTTCATTTTTTTTTTAAATTACTTTACGAAAAAAAAAAATGAATTTTAAAACCGAAAAGACGAATTTTCAACAAATTAAGATTTTTCAGTCATTAAAGAAAAAAAAGTTCATCGAAATTGTAAAAACTTCAAGCAAAAAGATTTATTTTATGCCCAAAATTGAATTTTCAAACAGAAAATAAGCATTTTTACAAAAAAATTAATTTTCAGCAAAGAAGATTAATATGTAACCAAACAGTTTCATTTTTATCCAATAAAGATGAAATTTTCACTAGAATAGATTAATTTTTAAATTTAAAAAAAGCAAATTTTCAAAAAATAGTTGAATTTTCATCCAAAAAAAATTTCAGTTGACTTTCCAAAACAAAAATAAGAAGTTTATTCAAAAAGTAATTTTTTACGATAATAGTTGAATTTTTAATCAAAAAGGATGAGTTTTTAACAAAATTGTTGAATTTTTAACCGAATGGTTGCATGTGTATTTTTTTTAAACTGAATTTCAAATTTGAAAAAGTCATTTTTCTACGAAAATTGTTGTATTTAACCAAAAAAGATTACTTTCGAACAAATTTTATTGTTGAATTTTCAACCAAATTGTTGCATTTTTTTCTTCAAAAAAAGCTGGATTTTGAATTTCAAAAAGTATATTTTCTACGAAAATAATTGAATTTTCAACCCAAAGAGACAAATTTTCAGCAAACAGTTGAATTATCAACCAAAAAGGATGACTTTTTGTCAAAATTGTTGAATTTTCAACTGAACAGTTGAATTTTCACCCAAAAAAAATGTATTTAACCTTTCAAGACCAAAATATACATTTTATTCAAAAAGTGAATTTCTACAAAAATCGTTGAATTTTTGACTACATATATGAATTTAAAAAAAAAAAATAATTTCTTAACAAAGTTATTCTAACAAAATAGTTGAATGAAATTAATTTTCAACCAAAAATGTGCATTTTTTCAAGAGAGATACCATTTCTACTAAAATAGATGAATTTTCAAATTGAAATGACATTTTTTCAAAAAAAAGTTGAATTTTTCTCCAAGAAAGATTTCAGTGGCCTTTCAACAACAAAATATAAACTTTATTCATAAAGTAAATTTTCTACGAAAATTGTTGAATTTTTAACAAAACAGATGAATTTTCGACCAAAAAATATGACTTTTTAACAAAATTGTTGAATTTTCAACCAAAAAGTTGCATTTTTATAGGAAAAAGTCGAATTTTCAACCAAATAGTTGAATTTTGATTTTTTTTAATTTTCAAGAAAAAAATATGAATTTGCAAATTGAAATTGCAATTTTTGAAAAAATAGTTGAATTTTCATCCAAGAAAGATTTCAGTTGACTTTTCAACATCAAATATGAATTTGATTCATAAAGTAAATTTTCTACGAAAATTGTTGGATTTTTAACAAAAGAGATGAATTTTCAACCAAAAAAGATGACTTTTTTTGAACAAAATTCTTGAATTTTATACTAAATAGTTGCATTTTTATAAAAAAAAGTCGAATTTTAAATTTCAAAAAGTGAATTTTCTACAAAAATAGTTGAATTTTATCCCAGAAAGACAAATTTTCAACAAAATAGTTGAATTTTCAACCGAAAAAGATGATTTTGTAGCAAAAATGTTGAATTTTTAACCAAACAGTTGCATTTTCATCCAGAAAGGTGCAAGTTTCACTAAAATAGATGAATTTTTAAATTGAAAATACGAATTAAAAAAAAATAGTTGAATTTTCATTTTTTTTAAATTTCATTTAACTTTAAAAGCCAAAATAGGAATTTTTAACGAAACAATTCAATTCCCAACCAAAAAGGATGACTTTTTAACAAAATAGTTGAATCTTTTTTTTTTTTAATGTTGAATTTCAAATATCAAAAAATAATTTTTCTAAGAAAATAGTTGAATTTTAAACCCAAAAAGGAGCATGCCTTTTTAACAAATTCTTGAATTTTTAACCAAACAGTTGCATTTTGATCCAAGAAAGGTGCAATTCTCCCTAAAATAAATAAATTTTTAAATTAAAAAGACAATCTTTCTAAAAAATAGTTGAATTTTCAACAAAACAGATGAATTTTCAACCAAAAAGTTAACTTTTTTCACAAAATTGTTAAATTTTCAACCAAATGTAGTTGCATTTTGATGAAAAAATAGTTGAATTTCAAATTGCAAAAAGTAATTTTTTTACGAAAATAGTTGAATTTTCATTCCAAAAAGATGAATTTCTCCCAGAAGAGTTGAATTTTTAAGTAAAAAAGATGATTTATCAACAAAATTGTTGAATTTTTAACCAAGAAGTTGCATTTTTATCCAGATAAGATAAAAGTTTTACTAAAATATATGAATTTTTTAATTCAAAAAGTCATTTTTCTAAGAAAGTAGTTGAATTTCAAGCCAAAAAAGGCGAATTTGTAACAAAACAGTTGAATTTTCAACAAAAAAGATGAATTTTTAACAAAATTGTTGAATTTTTATTTTTTTTTTAAGTTGAATTTCAAATTTCAAAAAGTAATTTTTCTAAGAAAATAGTTGATCTTTAAACCCAAAAAGACAAAATTCCAACAAAATCGTCAAAAATTATGGCCTTTTAACCAAATTGTTGAATCTTCAGCCAAATAGTAGCATTTTATTTTTTTAAGTTGAATTTCAAATTTGAAAAAATAATTTTTCTAAGAAAATTGTTAATTTCTAAAACAAAAAAGGCGAACTTTTAACAAAACAGTTGAATTTTCAATCAAAAAAGATGATTTTTCAACAAACTTGTTGAATTTTCAACCAAATAGTGGCATTTTTTCAAGATGAATTTCAACTATCAAAAAGTAATTTTTGTAAGAAAATATTTAAGTTTTAAAACCAAATAGGTGAATTTTCAAGAAAACAGTTGAATTTTCAACCAAAAATGATGATTTTTGAACAAAGTTGTTGATTTTTCCACCAAACAGTTGAATTTTTTTTTAAGTTGAATTCCAAATATGAAAAAGTAATTTTTCTAAGAAAATAGTTGAATTATAAACCCAAGAAGACAAAACATAAACAAAATTGTTGAAGTTTTATTATTTTTCAAAGTTGAATTTAAAATTTCGAAAAGTAATTTTTCTAAGAAAGTAGTTGAAATTTAAACCCAAAATGACGAAATTCCAACAAAACCGTTGAATTTTCAACCAAAAAGAATAAGATTCTAACAAAATTGTTGAATCTTCAGCCAAATAGTTGAATTTTTATTTTTTTTAGTTAATTTGCAAATTCCAAAAAGTAATTTTTTCAAGAAAATAGTTGAATGTTAAGCCAGAAAGGCGAATTTTCAACAATACAGTTGAATTTTGAAGCAACAAAGATGATTTTTCAACAAAATTGTTGAATTTTCAACGAAATATTTGAATTTTTATTTTGTTTTGAAGTTGAATTCCAAATTTCAGAACATAATTTTTCTAAGAAAACTGTTGAATTTTAAACCCAAAAAGACCAAATTTAAACCAAACCGTTGAATTTTCAAACAAAAGAGATGACTTTTTAACAAAATTATTGAATTTTCAACCAAATAATTTATATTTTATTTTTTTTTGAACTTAAATTCCAAATTTCGAAAAAGTAAATTTCTTAAGAAAGTATTAGAATTGTAAACACAAGAAGGCGAATTTTTAACAAAACAGTCGAATTTTCAACCAAAGAGGATGATTTTTCAACCAAATTGTTGAATCTTCAGCCAAATAGTTGAATTTCAGTTTTTTTTTTAAGTTGAATTTAAAATTTGAAAAAGTAATTTTTCCAAGAAAATAGTTAAATTTCGAACCCAAAAAGGCGAATTTTTTACAAAACAGTTGAATTTTCAACAGAAAAAGATGAATTCTAACAAAATTGTTGAATCTTCAGCAAAATAGTTGAATTTTTATTTTTTTTTAGTTAATTTTCAAATTCCAAAAAGTAATTGAATAAGTAATAAGAAATTAGTTGAATATTAAACCAGAAAGGCGAATTTTCAACAAAAAAAGATGAATTTTGAAAAAATTGTTGAATTTTTATTTGTTCAAAAAGTTAAATTTTAAATTTCAAAAAGTAATTTTTCCAAGAAAATAGTTGAATTTTAAACCCAAAAAGACAAAATTTCAACAAAACCGTTGAATTTTCGACCAAAAGGGATGATTTTTTAACAAAATTGTTGAATTTTCAGCCAAATAGTTGAATTTCAGTTTTTTTTTAAAGTTTAATTTCAAATTAAAAAAAAAAAAATGTCTAAGCAAGTAGTAGAATTTCAAACACAAGAAGGCGAATTTTTAAGAAAACAGTTGAATTTTCAACCAAAAAAGATGATTTTTTAACAAAATTGTTGAATTTTCCAACAAATAGTTGAGTTTTTTTAAATTGAATTTCAAATATCAAAAAGCAATTTTTCTAAGAAAATTGTTAAATTATAAACCCAGAAAGACGAAATTTCAACACAACCGTTGAATTTTCAACCAGAAAGGATGACTTTTTAACCAAATTGTTGAATCTTCAGCCCAATAGTTGAATTTTTTTTTTAAGTTGAATTTCAAATTTGAAAAAGTAACTTTCTAAGGAAATAGTTGAATTTCAAACCCAAAAAGGCGAATTTTGTACAAAACAGTTGAATTTTCAACAAAAAAAAAGATGATTTATTAACAAAATTGTTGAATTTTTATTATTTTTTAAAGTTGAATTTCAAATTTCGAAAAGTAATTTTTCTAAGAAAGTAATTGAAATTTAAACCCAAAAAGACGAAATTCCAACAAAACCGTTGAATTTTCAACCAAAAAGGATAACATTCTAACAAAATTGTTGAATCTTCAGCCAAATAGTTGAATTTTTAT
>CAKNXH010061434.1:17261-41251 GCA_932178445.1 Andricus quercusramuli
AAAATTAAACTACTTCTCTTCAAATTTATTATATTGGTTGAAGACTTCAGGGAATTTTTTCAAGAGCGAATTTTTTGTCACTTACAATATAAAATTGAATAAAAATGGTTTTTCATTTTTAAAAGTAGCTTAACATTACTGTATTTTATTATTTCTTGAAAATTTGTTTTTTTTTTGTTTTGTTTGAAATTAATTTTTTCAAGTGAAAATTTAACTGTTCTATTTTTGATTGAAAATTTACCGTTTTCAATTGAAAATTCAACTATTGGGTCGAAAATTGGTCTTTTTCAGTTGAAAATTAAACTATTTCTTTAAAATTTGTGTATTTAAAAAAAAAAATCTTCTTTTTGGTTCAAAATTCACCTACTTTTTTCATTTGAAATTATTTTTTTAACTGAAAATTTAACTATTCTATTTTTGATTGAAAATTTATCTTTTTCAATTTAAAAATACCTAACTGGTCAAAAATTGGTCTTTTTTAGTTAAAAAGAAAACTATTTTGTTGGAGAAAATCATGTATTTTGTTACAAACCATTTTCGGTTGAAAATTTACCTTTTAATTGAAAATTCAACTATTTCTTTGAAAATTCATGTATTTGATTGAAAATTCGAATTTTGTGGAAGAATATTTAATCTTTTTGGTGACTAATTCATCTTTTTGGTTTGAAATTCCTATAAAAATTCAAATATTTGGTTGCAAATTCATGTATGTTATTTAAAATTCATCTATTTTGGTAGAAAATTTATCGTTTTCAATTGAAAATTTATTTATCTGGTCGAAAATTGGTCTTTTTTAAATAAAAATTAAACTATTCTGTTGAAATTTCATGTATTTTGTTAAAAAAATCTTTTTTTTCGTTAAAAATTCATCTTTTTTTGATTAAAAACCATCTACGTTTTTGGTTTGAAATTAATTTTTTAAACTCAAAATTTAACTATTCTATTTTTGATTAAAAATTAATGGGTTTTAATTTAAAGTTCATCTCATTGGTTAAAGAATGAGCTATTTTGTGGAGAATTCGCTTTTTTCTTTGGTTGAAAGTAAATTTTTTTTAGTTGAAACAAACGATTTTGTTGAAATTTTTCTTTGTGGAAAATTAATTTTTTTTAAACCATTTTTGGTTGAAAATTTATCTTTCAATTGAAAATTCAACTATTTCTTTGAAAATTCATGTATTTGATTGAAAATTCGAATATTTGTGGAGGAATATTTAATCTTTTTGGTGACTAATTCATCTTTTTGGCTGGAAATCCCTTTACAAATTTTAATATTTCGTTGAAAATGTATGTACTTTGTTAAAAATTCATCTATTTTTGTAGAAAATTCATCTTATTGGTTGAAAATGCGTTTTTTCTTATTTAGAATTAATTTTTTTAACTGTTAATGTAACTTTTCAATTTTTTGTCGAGAATTTATACATTTTGATAGAAATATAATCTTCTTGGTTGAAAATTATACTATTTCGTCAAGAATTTACTTGAATTTTATTGAAAATTAATTTTCTTACTGAAAATTTATCTGCTTTCTGTAAAAATTTAACTATTTGTCGAAAGTTCGTCTTTTTTGGTAAAAGAGTACTCTGAACTCTCATTAGTTGAAATTTCATCTTTTTGGTTCAAAATTCAATTCTTTAGTTGAAAATTCAACTGTTTTGTTGAAAATTTGTTGGTTTTTTTTCGTTGGTTTTTTTTGTCTTGGCTGAAAAATCTTTATTTGTTGAAAATTCGTCTTTTTGATTAGAAAATTAATCATTTCGGATCGAAAATTAAACTGTTTTGTAGAAACATTTTTTTTTTTAGGTTCAAAGTTTAACTATTTGGTTAAAGGTTAAAAATTTAACTATTTTATTGAAAATTCGAAAAACCTTTTGGTTGAACGTAGAACTATTTAGTTAAAAACTCATTTTATTTGTTGAAAATCACAAAACTATTCCAGTTTTGGTTGAAAATTCATATTTTTGTCAGTAAATTCATCTTTTTTTCGTAGAGATTAAAAATCTTCCTAATTGAAAATTCAACTACTTGATTGAAAATTGAATTACTTTTCTTCGAATTTATTATATTGCTTGAGGACTTGACTATTTTCTTGAAAATCCTTTTTTTTTCTACGAAAATTAATTTTTTAAACTGAAAATTTAACTATTCCATTTTTGGCTGGAAATTTATCGTCTTAAGTAGAAAATTCAACTATTCGGTTAAAAATCTATGTTATTATTTGTTTGAAAATTGGTTTATTTTGTTGAAAATTTGTCATTTTTTGGTAGAATATTAATTTTATTTCTTGAAAATTCGTCGTTTAGGTTAAGAATTCATCTTTGTAGCTTTAAAGTTAAACTATTTGATTGAAAATTTAACTATTTTATTGAAATTTCGTTTTTTGTTGTTGTTGTTGAAATACCAACTATTTAATTTTTCGTGGAGAATTCGTCTTTTTGTCGAACATTCCAATTTTCGTGTTGAAAATTCAACTATTTTTGGTTAAAAAATCAACTTATTTGTGGACAGTTTCATTATTTCAGACAATATTGAATTTCAAAAGTTTCATTAAATTGTTTTTAACCCTGAAAAAAAAGAGAAACCTTGAATATTATCTAACATGACGTCATGATGACGTCATGATATAAAATGAGATTTTAGGGGCGTAAGAGAAATTTCGCATATGACACTTTTTCAGTTCCACTAGATCTACTATGATTCATGGAAAGTATTTTTTTTTTATTGTAAAAAAGTACTTGGAAAAATGTATTTTTGTGTCCTGGAAAACCTGGATAAGTCCTGGATTTTTTTTTTTTTTATAAGGAACGCTAGACACTTTGTTTGATACTAATTTTGCTCATTTCCAGGCACAACAGACTGACGAGCTTTCCCTGGCGAAGGGAACGAGGATTCTGATCCTGGAGAAGAGCAACGATGGCTGGTGGCGAGGGCAAAGTGGCAATCAAGCCGGATGGTTTCCCTCGAATTATACGCAAGAAGAGGGCGACGCAGACGACAATTTGCACACCTACGCCATGGCCGAAAACGTCCTCGACATTGTCGTCGCCCTCTACTCCTTCTCCTCGAATAACGACCAGGAGCTCTCCTTCGAGAAGGGAGACAGACTCGAGATTCTGGACCGTCCACCTGCCGACCCTGAATGGTACAAAGCCAGAAACGGCCAGGGACAGATCGGCCTCGTTCCCAGGAACTATCTCCAGGAGCTGAGCGAGTATCTGACCCAGCCGTACCGAGGCGAGAGAGGACTCGTCGGGGGACTGGGAGGGATAGGGATGCCGAGCAATGACATGGGAGTCGGGGACTCGCTCGAGAGAAGGCCTGACCCTGGAGACAGGCCTCATCTGGTCGGCAAGCCCTGGTACTACGGCAGAATCACACGTCTCCAGTGCGACTCGCTCCTGAATCAGCACGGACACGACGGAGATTTTTTAATACGAGATAGCGAAACCAATGTGAGTATAGTTTCTTGATGGTGAACAATCCATTTTTTTTATTATTACTAGAAAATCGCGCGCACTACATTACTACCCTTTCTCCAGAAGAAAACTCGCTTTATTTTCCAACTGTTGGATTTTACAGAAATTCTCATACGATTTGCAGAAGTTTCCTTAATATAGCGAGAAAATTCCAATAAATTTAATATGAATGACCATTTTTTCCACTTACAATTCTTTATTTTGGCTGAAAATTAGTTTTTTTCATTGAAAATAATCTTTTTAAACTAAAAAAGTTGACTAAATATTTTTTTGACCATTTTTTTCATAGATTAGATTTTCTGTATCTTATGTTTCTTAGTTGAAAATTCATCCAAAATTTAAATATTCGAGTAAAAAATCATGTTTTTTGTTTAAGAAATTTCTTTTTTGGTAGAAACACCTTGAAGCACCTTAAAAACTTGGAATTCTCCTTGATTTTTTTTTTCAACCTTGAAAACCTGGAAACCTCCTTTAATTTTTCACAAGCACCTTGAATTTGATTTTTTTTTTTTGCTTTCAAAACAGTTATTTCATTGAAATGTGAAGAGTAATTGAAATCTTTTAGTCTATTATGAAAGAAAAATCTCGTTCAGAAGAAATATTACTGCTGAAAAGTTTTTTATTTATCAAGATATAATTTATCTTTTGTTCATTACAGAATAAATAGATTTCAAGGCACTTTTTTTAGTCTGAGGCCAATTATTTTATAGATAACAATTAACAGACTTTAATATTGTGAATAATTCTATAAGTTTTTTATTTCTTCTGCGCTAATACAGAATGTTAATGTATACATTTTTTTAATGATATTCCATTTACAAATTATAAAAATTATTAGTTGAAGATTTCGATGTTAATTCAGATTCAGAATTACAATGAGCCATGGCCATATGATTTGAAATAATTCAATGATTTCAACGAATACGAAAGGTTTCACAAACAAAAATTTGAGAAAGGTTTCGCGAATAATTCAAAACATTTTACAAAGATTGTAACGATTTTAACAAGGGCATAGTAAACCAGATTTCCAAGATTTCAAAACGTTTCAAAGATTTGAAACGAGTTAAATTTTGTTTACAAGATTTCATAAAGGTTTTAAGTATTTTAATGATTTTAATATATTACAAAAGATTGCAGAAAAATTTCACAAATATTTCCAACATTTAATAAAGATTTTAAAGAAAACAAGAATTTCAAGGATTTCAAAAAGGTATAAACCAGATTTCGAAGATTTCAAATGATTTCAATTTTTCATAGAAGATTTCAAAAGATTTCAATGATTTCAAACAAATACGAAAGATTTTACAAAGAATTGAGAAGGATTTCAACAGATTTCAAAACATTTCCAAGATTTTAAACGATTTCAACATTTTTTAGAAGATTTCAAAAGATTTCACAAAGATTTTAAATATTCCAAATGATTTAAATGAATATAAATATTTCAGAAAGACTTCACAAATGTTTCAAAGATTTCATAAAGATTTTAAATATTTCAAAGAATTCATAAGGATTTCAAAAGATTTCAAGAATTTTAAAGATTCCAAAACATTAAAAAGATTTTAAACTATTTCCAAATTTTTTAGAAGATTTCAAAATATGTCACAAAGATTTTACAATGTTTCAATGATTTCAAACGAATAAAAAAGATTCCAGAAAGATTTCACAAATATTCTAAAGAATTCATGAGGATTTCAAAATATTTAAAGAATTTCAACAAAATACACCAAATGTCTTAACATTTCAAACATTTTAAACGATTTCAAACGAACACAAAAGATTTCACAAATATTGCAAAGATTTCATAATTATTTCAAAAGATTAAAAAAAATGTCACAAAGATTTCAAAGATTTTACAACCATTTTTTAACATTCCAAAAGTTTTGTAAAGATTTCACAAAGAATGTAAATACTTGAACAGATTTCAACGAATTCAAAAAGCTTTTAAAAGCTTTCTTTGGAAACTGTTGGCCAATAAAATATGAAATGAGTTATTTTTTGCATGTATAAAAAAGGCTTTTTCATTATTTGTTGGAAAAAAGTAGACCTGGAAAACCTGAAAAAGACCTTGAATTTTCTTTCTAAGAATCGCTGGGCACCACCCTGTATTTCTATGAAAATTTAAGTTATCTGCTTAAAAACTTATTTCTGTATCTTATGTTTTTTAGTTGAAAATTCATCCAAAATTTAAATATTTGGGTAAAAAATCATGTTTTTTGTTTAACAAAATTTCTTTTTTGGTATAAAATTAATCTTTTTGGTTGAAATTTAATTTCTTTGGTTAACAATTTTTTTTATTAAAAATTAATTTTTTTAACTGAAAATTTAACTGCATTTCTTGTCGAGATTTTTTAAAATAGAAATTTAATCTTTTAGTAGAAAACTAATTTTTATGGTTGAAAATTTAACTATTTCGCTGAACATTTCTCGAACTAAAAATAAAATTATTCTATTCTTGTTGAAAATTCATTCATCCATTTGATTAAAATTTTTTCTTTTTTTGTTGAAAATTCAATTATTAGTTTGAAAATTTCATCAAAAATTTAAATATTTGGTTAAAAAATGTTTTTTGTTTAAAAAAATTCTTTTTTTTTTAGAAAATTAATACTTTTGGTTGAAATTTAATTTCTTTGGTCAAAAATTAGTTTTTCTGATTGAAAATGAATTTTTTAAACTAAAATTGTAACTACATTTCTTGTCGATATTTTTTTTGTTATAGAAATTTAATATCTTTGGTAAAAAATTCATTTTTATAGTTAAAAATTTAACTATTTCGCTGAAAATTTATTTTATTTGCTTAAAAACGTATTTCTCTGACTGAAAATTAAACTATTCTACTCCTTGTTAGAAATTTATGTTTTTTATTCGAAAATTCATCCATTTTGTTAAAAATTGATCTTTTGTGGCAGAAAGATGATCTTTTACGTTGAAAATTCAACTGTTAGGTTGAAAATTTCATCCAAAATTTAAATACTTGTTTAAAAATCATTTATTTTTTTATTTTTTGTAGAAAATTAATCTTTTTGGTTCAAATTTAATTTTTTGGGCTGAAAATTAGTTTTTTTTTATTATTGAAAATTAATTTTTCAAACTAAAAATTCAACTATATTGTCGAGATTTTTTTTATAGAAATGTAATCTTTTTGGTAAAAAAAAAATCATTTTTATGGTTGACAATTTCACTATTATATTCTTTGTTAAATGTATATGTTTTTTAGCTGAAAATTCATCCATTTGGTTAAAATTCTGTCTTTTTTAGTAGAAAATTAAATTTTTTGATAGAAAATACAACTATTAATTTGAAAATTCCATTAAAAATTAAATATTTTGACAGAAAATTTATATATTTCCTTCAAAATTATTCTCATTTGGTAGAAAATTTATATTTGTTGAAAAGGCACTTAAAAATTCAATTATCGTGTAGAAAATTCGTCAACAACAAATTTTATTGAAAATTTGTTTTTTTCATTTGTTTGAAAATGATTTTTGTATGAAAAATGTAGTTACTTCATTTTTGCTTAAAAATTGATCTTTTTAAGCTGAAAATTCACGTATTTTGTTCAAAAATTTATTTTTTGTTAGAAATTTAATTATTTGGATAGAAATTTTATATTTTTGGTTATAAATTCAACTTTGTTTTCAAAAATTAGTCTTCATGACTCAAAAATTCAACATTTTGTATGAGAATTTTTTCTTGATTGATTGACCAATCTTTCTTGGTGAAAATATCAACTTTTTGTCATATAATAATAACACTTTTTGTAGAGATTTAATTTTTTTTTTAAAGATTTTCTTGATTGAAATATAATTGTAGAATTTTCAGTTTAAAAAATTAAATTTGATAGAGGAAATACGAATTTTTATCCTAATGAATCCTAAACAAACAAGGTTAATTTTTCAACGAAAAAGGCGAATTTTCGACAAAATACATGAATTTTCAAAAAAATTGTGTTAAATTTTGATGCCAAATAAATCAATTATCTTCAAAACAGTTGCATTTTCAACAAAAAATTTGATTTTCCTAATAAATAGTTTACTTTTTAATGAAATAGTTGAATTTCCAACAAAATTATGAATTTTCAACAAAAAAACGTAATTTTGCGACGGAAGCCATGAATTTTCAAACGAAAATAATGGATCTTTAAACAAAAAAATGCATTTTTGAAAAAGTAGCTCAACTTTGAACAAAATGGTTGAATTTTTCTGACTAAAAAAAATGAATTGTTAACGAAAAATGTAATAGTTGATACAGTAACCAAAAAAGATTTTAATTTGATAGAAAAAACAGTAAAATTCGTTTAAAAGTCGATTTTTTTTAACAAATTAGGTTATTTTTCAAACAAATTGTTCAGTTTTTAAACCAAAAAGACCAATTTTTCCAAAACAGTTGAATTTTCAACCAGTAAATATCGATTTAACTCTAAACTCAATTTTCAACTTCAATTTAAAGATTAAACTTGAATAATTCAATTTCAAGTTTAAAAAATTAATGTTTAACCAAACAGATGGATTTTCAATTACAACTGTAGAATTTTCAATTGGAAGAAGTTGAATTTTCAGTTAAAAAAATTACTTTCAAAAATAAAAATTGTAAATCTTTAGCTGGAATAGTTAAATTTTAAATCAGAAAGATGAATTTTTAAGTGAAATGATTAATCTTTAACTAGAATAATTGAATTTTTGACCAAAAAGATGAATTTTCAACCAAGAAAATTAATTTCTACCAAAAAAGACGAATTTTCAACTAAAAAAAGATAATTTTTCAACCAAAAATGGCATAATTAAATTTTTAGTCAAAAAATGAATGTTTAGCCAAAGAGATGAATTTTTAACTAAAATTGTAGAATATTCGACTGGAATAACAGTTAAATTTTCAGCCAAAAAAAAAAAAATAACTTTCAACCGAAAACCATCCACAGATAAAACAAGTTTTCAATGAAACAGCTCATTTTTCAACCAAATAAATTAATTTTCAATTAAAAAGATGAATCTTCAACAACAACAAAATTAATTTTTAACAAAAGAGTTTAACTTTCAACCAAGTAATTTTATTTCCAACCTCAAAGATGAAATTTCAATTAAAATTATGAATATTTAACTGGAATACTTGAATTTTTAACTGAAAAGCATCATTTTTAAACAAGAAGTTTCCACCAAAATTATGAATCTTCAAAAAAAAATATATGTTCAAGAAAGTAGTTCAATTTTTAACAAAATGTTTGAATTTTTTTGATTAAAAAAAATTAATTGTTAACGAAAAATATAACAGTTGATACAATAACCGAAAAAGATTTTAATCTTATATAAAACACAGTAGAATTCATTTAAAAAAGACGATTTTTCAACAAAATAGGTTATTTTTCAACCAAATTGTTGAGTTTTTAAGTAAAACAGACCAATTTTTTACAAAACAGTTAAATTTTCAACCAGTAAATATTGTTTTTTGACAAAAAAGTTATCTGCCAACCAAATATTTGAATTTTCTATGAAAACAGGGGAATCTTCAACCGAAAAAGAAGAATTTTCAACAAAATAATTACATTTCTGACCAAAAAGATGAATTTTCAAATAAAATTATGTATTTTAAAAAAAGGGGTGATTTTCAACCAAGTAGATTAATTTTCTACCAAAAAAGACGAATTTTGAACTAAAATTTTTGAACTAAAAAAGATTTTAGCAATTTTATCTAAATTGCTATTTTTATCAGGATTCATAATAATTCAAATGACAGCCCTTTTTATACATTTTACATACGAACAAATTATTATTTTATTGTTTCCCCCTAATTTTCCCGGCTCTAAAGTGCCAAATTTACTGAAAAAATTGGAATTTTCACATTTTTCACAAGTTTTCAAATAATACGATTAATGAATTAATTCATTTCGTCATTTCTGGCAAAAAATTAAACCAAAAGTAACCTTTTCGTAGAATAAGTAACTTTTTATTAAACGCGGATCAAAAAATTAACTAAGTTACTAAAAAGTAACCCGTTCCGAGCCCTGTAGTTGAATCAAAATATATGTATTCTAGCTCTTATGCTTACTTTTTAGTAGCTTTGTTACTTTTTTGATCCGTGATTACTAAAAAGTTGCTTATTTTATGAAGAGGTTACTTTTAGTTACATTTTTTGCCCAAAAATACGAAATGGATTCATTCATTAATCGTATTATTTAAAAACGGGTGAAAAATGTAAAGATTCACATTTTTTCAGTAAATTTGGAACTTTAGAGCCGAGAAAATGAGGGAAAAACAATAAAATAGTAATTTTTTCGTATGTGAAACGTATAAGGGTATCAATTGAATTATTTTGAATCCTGATAAAAATCGCAATTCGGCTGAAATTGCTAGTTTTTAAATAAAAATTTTAATATTTTTTGTTGAAATTTTAGTTTAGAATTTGTATTTTCTGGTAGAAAATTAATCTTCTTGATTGAAAATCACCCTTTTGTTTTAAAATACATAATTTTTGTTGAAAATTCATCTGTTTGGTTAGAAATGTTCTTATTTTGTTGAAAATTCAACTATTTGGTTGACAGATCACTTTTTTGTCAAGAATCAATATTTACTGGTTGAAAATTCAACTGTTTTATAAAAATTGTTCTTTTTGGTTTAAAAACTTAACAATTTGATTGAAAAATAACCTATTTTGTTGAAAAATCGTTTTTTTTAAATGAATTCTACTGTTTTTTATATTAAATTAAAATCTTTTTTGGTTCTTTTATCAACTATTACATTTTTCGTTAACAATTCATCTTTTTCAGTCAGAAAAATTTAACCTCTTGTTTAAAAATTATTCTTTTTGGATAAAAATTCAAGTATTCCAGTTAAATATTTTAAATTTTTGTTGAAAATTCATCTTTTAGGTTGGAAATAAAATTACTTGGTACAAAGTTAAACTTTTTTGTTACAATTTTTTTTTTTAAGGTTAGTTGTTTCAATTCAAAATTAATTTCTTTGATTGAAAAACGAGCTCTCTTTCGTTGAAAACTTGTTTTTTCATTGGATGGTTTTCGGTTGAGAATTTTTTTTTTTGCTAAAAATGTATGTCATTCCAGTCGAATATTTCATAATTTTAGTTAAAAATTCATCTCTTTGGTTGAAAAATTATCTTTTTTAGTTGAAAATTAATCTTTTTGGTAAAAAATTCAATCAGCTTAGCTAAAGATTCATCATATCAGTTAAAAATTCACCTTTTTGTTTTAAAATTAAACTATTTCGGTTAGATATTTACAATTTTATTTGAAAATTCATTACTTTGTTTGAAAATATAACTATTTTTTTGAAAGTTAGTTTTTTTTTGTTGAAAGTAATTTTTTAACTGAACATTTAACTTATTCTAATTGAAAATTTTATAGTTTTAGTTGAAAATTCATGTGTTTGGTTAAACAATAATTTTTTAAACTTGAAATTGAATTATTTAAGTTTAATCTTTACATTAAAGTGGAAAATTAATTCTTAAAGTAAAATCCATATTTACTGGTTCAAATTCAACTCTTTTGTAGAAATTAGTTTGTTTGGTTTAAAAACTAAACAATTTGGTTGAAAAATAACCTATTTTGTTGAAAAATCGTCTTTTTAAAATGAATCTCTAAATTTTTTTATATTAAATTTAAATCTGTTTTGGTTACTGTATCAACTATTACATTTTTCGGTAACTATTCATTTTTTTTAGTAAGAAAAATTCAAAAATTTGGTTAAAAGTTAAACTACTTTCTTAAAAGTACATTTTTTGGTTGAAGATTCATCATTTTGGTGCAAAATTCGTCTTTCTTGGAGCAAAAAGTATCGTTTTACACCCTAGTGAGCAAAAAGTATCGTTTTACCTTCTAGCAAAAAGATTTTTTTGTTCTTTTCAACATATGAAAATAAATGTTTAATCTTTCCCCAATTATCCCCTTTTCTCGTGAGAAAACCGCCCTATTTCCCCTTTTTTGCGCTCCTTTTGTGATCCATGTATTAATAAATTGAATGTTTGCACAGATGGGAGACTATTCAGTGTCGCTGAAAGCACCAGGACGTAACAAGCACTTCAGGGTACACGTGGAAGGCGCCTTGTACTGCATCGGGCAGAGGAAATTCCACACGCTCGACCAGCTAGTAGACCACTACCAGCGAGCGCCCATTTATACGAACAAACAGGGCGAGAAACTCTACCTGGTGCGACCTCTTCCAAAGGGAAACCCCAGTAGTAACGGCTGCTAAATTCACAACAACAACCACCAGAATAATAATAATTAAATAATTAATAACAATAATTTGTCCTCAGTAATGACGCGCTTTAGGATAATCGTTCGACGCGATTAATGCCTGCCTAGTTACATAGGTGTATCGATATCATCATCTCGTACATACATAAAACAAGTATCGTTTTACTCCTCATTGAGAAAAAGTATCGTTTTACTCAATAGTGAGTGAAAAGTACTTTTTACTTTCTAGTAACAAAAAGTATCGTTTTACTCTCTAAGGAGTGAAAAGTACTTTTTACTTTCTAGTGGCAAAAAGTATCGTTTTACTCCCTAGTGATAAAAAAGCATCATTTTACTCCCTAGTGAGTGAAAACGATTAACATTATTGATTGTCAACTCGATTGATTTATCGATCGATCGATCGATTCTATTGATATTCATGTTTTTCGATCAGTTTGTCCAAACAGTTTAACAGTCAATAACGTATTGCTGCTAAACCATGTTACACAATGAGACTCATGCTTCCGAACTATTAGCGAAATGGCAGCTAGGAGATGATTTTTCTCTAATTTGTATAATTTTTTTTGTTTTTTTTTGTTTGTTTTAATTTTTATCTAAAGTCGGTGGCCAAAAGTCGCGACTCCTCACTTTTCTTTGTTGCAACCTCTTTCCCGAAACCGAGATTCATTTACAAATGAGTTGCAATAAAAAAAAAGAAATAAAGAAAAAAGTGAGGAGCCCTGACTCTTGACCTCGACATTAGTCTGTCTGTTTTCATATCTGTGTAACAAATATAATTGTGATGCAGCGACGAATCACGTTTTTACATTTATTACTCGTGCACACTATTCTAGCCTGCAAGTACATGTAACGAACAAGTAATGATAGTTATAATATGCAAGTATGAACGATCTACCAGTATCATAAGTAAAAAAAAACAACAACAAAGACTAAGTGTTCATTTGTGATTTTGTATTTATTAGAAAGTTTCTTAAGCGAATAAACTATTACCATATCGTCGCCTTCTTTTCTCAACACAAAAGTGCTTCGAAAAACAAAACATTCACCTAAAGTATATAACATATAATAATATTTAAAATATAACTTTTGAAATTTGTACGCTTTCATATATTCGAATTATTCAAAAATTGTTTAGGCCGGCTTTCAAATTCTAAGGCTTCAGAATTTTTTTTTTTTTTTTGTTTACAATTTCTAATCTACTGTTTGCGAGTTCAGGCCGAGTTAAAATTTCAGTAAAATAATCTCTTCTCCCTTTTTGTCGCATTCGATATTTTCTTATAAAAAATGCATGATTTCCCTGGTGAGTCAAAAGTACTTTTTACTTTCTAGCAGCAAAAAGTATCGTTTTACTCAATAGTGAGTGAAAAGTATCGTTTTACTCAATAGTAAGTGAAAAGGACTTTTTACTTTCTAGTACAAAAAGTATCGTTTTACTCCCAATTGAGAAAAAAAGTATCGTTTAACTCAATAGTGAGTGAAAAGAACCTTTTTGCTGAATAGTGAGTTAAAATTATCGTTTTACTCAATAGTGAGTGAAAAGGACTTTTTGCTTTCTAGTACAAAAAGTATCGTTTTACTCCCAATTGAGAAAAAAAGTATCGTTTAACTCAATAGTGAGTGAAAAAAACCTTTTTGCTGAATGGTGAGTTAAAATTATCGTTCAACTCAATAGTGAGTGAAAAGAACCTTTTTGCTGAATAGTGAGTTAAAAGTATCGTTTACTCAATAGTGAGTGAAAAGTATCGTTTTACTCAATAGTGAGTGAAAAGGACTTTTTACTTTCTAGTACAAAAAGTATCGTTTTACTCCCAATTGAGAAAAAAAATATCGTTTAACTCAATAGTGAGTGAAAAGAACCTTTTTGCTGAATAGTGAGTTAAAATTATCGTTTAACTCAATAGTGAGTGAAAAGAACTTTTTTGCTGAATGGTGAGTTAAAATTATCGTTTAACTCAATAGTGAGTGAAAAGTACATTTTAAATTCTAGTAGCAAAAAGTATCGTTTTACTCCGTAATGAGTGAAAAGTACTTTTTACTTTCTAGTAACAAAAAGTATCGGTGTGAGTGAAAAGTACCTTTTTACTTTATAATAGCAAAAACGTATCGTTTTACTCACTAGGAAGTGAAAAGTACGTTTGCCCACTAGTGAGTGAAAAGTACTTTTTGCTCACAATTGAGTGAAAAGTACTTTTTACTCACTAGATGACATCATACTATTTGCTCACCAGAAAGTAAAAAAGTACTTCCCATTGCGAGTGAGTGAAAAGTACTTTTCATCCACTAGCGAGAAAAAAGTACTTTTTACTTTCTAGTAGCAAAAAGTATCGCTTTACTCTCTACTGAGTAAAAAATATCGTTTACTGCCTAGTGAGTGAACAGTACTTTTTTACTTTCTAGTAGCAAAAAGTATCGTTTTACTCTCTAGGGAGTGAAAAGTACTTTTTTCTTTCTAGTAGTAAAAATTATCGTTTTACCTCCTACTGAGCAAAAAGTACTTTCTACTTTCTAATAGCAAAAAGTATCGTTTTACTCCCTAGTGAGCAAAAAGTACTTTTTACTTCCTAATAGAAAAATGTATCATTTTACCCCCTAGTGAGTGAAAAATACTTTTTATTAGCAACAAGTATCGTTTTACTCCCCAGTGAGAACAAAGTATCGTTTTACTCAATAGTGAGTAAAAATGACTTTTTACTTTCTAGTAGCAAAAAATATCGTTTTACCCCTAGTGAGTGAAAATTACTTTTTAGTAGCAAAAAGTATCGTTTTACTCACTAGTGAATGAAAAGTACTTTTTATTTTCTAATAGAAAAAAGTATCGTTTTACTCCCTAGTGAGTCGATAGAACTTTTTTTTAAATACTATTTTTCTCCTTGAGAAAGGAATGCATTTACGCACAGAGTGTGGGACTCAACGGTAGTCACTACTTATTTACAGTCACACTGTCGTAGTCAGTAATATTAAACTCCCCATTAGCACCTTTTGCTCTTAAAGTACTTTCTCTATATGGAGAAAAAAGAATCTTTCACTCCCTATAAGAAGTAAAAAGTACTTTCAATTATCTAGGGGCGACAATTCTTTCCTTCTAGCACATACGAGTCGAAAATTTATTTTTTACTTTAAAAAGTACTTTTTTTTACTCCCTTGACTGAAATCATGCATATGTTACAAAAAAGAAATCTTTCGCATCAGGAAGATTTAACAAAATTTTGTCTCGTGTTTTCGCCAAAATTCTTGGCGAATGATGCGCTTCGAAAACAATATTATTCGCTTAAACTAGAGCAGTCACAAAAATAGAGCATTTTTCCGCCTAAAGCCACTATAAAATAGGTACAATCATGCTAATCAGATCCTTTTTCTCTATCTCTAATCAGTTAATCCAATCTGAAGTCTAATACTTTCTTATTTCAAAGACGCTCGCACGGCTCGGTCGGCTCGCTCTTCTTGAAATGACGAGAGGAGGAATACAATAATAATTTATGTTAAGTATTATTATCATCATCATTAGTAACAATCGAGAAGTTGAATAATCGACATCGCAGACCTTGGAATGAAACGACGGAATCAGTACCTTAATTTCTTTTCTATCGTTAATTTTTCATTAAAATTTAGTTAAAATTTAATTGTCAATCACCCTGCGCTGTAAGCTTCTTCTCTCTAACATTACGTAGTAAGCGTGTCCAAGTGGCGGAAATATATAATATATATTATTATTAACCTGGTAACAGTAACAAACTTTATTCACTTTGTAAATTATGTTCATAAATAAAACGCATTACTACTTACTTATACGAATAATTCAAGAGATTATCAATCGAGTCATGTTTTAAAATAATTTTTCCTAAGCTAGGCGTCATTTAGTTTCTCAATAGTTTGTTCGTTCGTTCGTTTTTTAAAAACTTGCTTGATCACAAGAAGGGGTTGTTCGAAGATCCCACCTAAAAAAAATCATTCATATTAGCAAATTTACACAATTTATACATAATTTAACAAACAACAGGCACTGTTTCTAGTAGCAAAAAGTATCGTTTTACTACCAAGTGAGCAACAAGTATCGTTTTACTCAATAGTGAGTGAAAATGACTTTTTACTTTCTAGAAGCAAAAAGTATCGTTTTACTCCCCAGGGAACAAAAGTATAGTTTTACTCAATAGTAAGTGAAAATGACTTTTTACTTTCTAGTTGCAAAAATTATCGTTTTACTCCCCAGAAAAAAAAGTATCGTTTTACTCAATAGTGAGTGAAAATGACTTTTTACTTTCTAGTAGCAAAAAGTATCGTTTTACTCCCCAGCGAACAAAAAGTATCGTTTTACTCCCCAATGAACAAAATGTATCGTTTTACTCAACAGTGAGAAAAAAGTATCGTTTTAGTCAATAGTGAGTGAAAATCGATTTTTTTGAAGTTTTAAAAATGTTGACTTAATTAATGCGGAAGTATCCTATGAGCGCGAAAAAGTACCCTATGAGCGTGATAAAAAGTACCCTTTGGTCCCTATATTTTGTCCTATAGGGAGTTAGGGACTGTGAGGCCTGGAACAATTATTTTTAATTCATTTGGTTTTTTATTGGTTACAGTTAAACTTGGATAATACGAGATGCTTCTGGACCGGAAAAACTGAAAATTATTAAAAATAAGAATTTTTAAATTAAGATTGGAAAAAATTCCTTTATATCATGAATAATTTTTGCAAAATAAACAGGAAAACAGTTATTCTATTATGCGCGTGTTTTTCAATGAATTCAAAGGGGTAATGATTAAGAAAAAGAATTTGCTTACATAGTTCAATATTTTTTTCATGGAAAACTGGATGTGATAATTTAAGGGTTCTATCAATCAAATTTTTAACTATTCAATTTTCAACCAAGATTAGAATAGTTAAAATTTGAAAAAAATAAATGTTCAACCAAAAAAAAAGAATTTTCAACGAAAGAAATTATTTTTTAATCACTATGATGAATTTTCAACAAAAACTATGAAATTTTGATCAAATAGTGGATTTTTCAATCCAAAAGATGAATTTTATATCAACAAAAAAACGAATGTTCAACTAAACTGTTTTTCTTTTTCAATAAACGAAATTAATTCTATACAAAAAATAGAATAGTTAAATTTTCTACTGAACAGATAATTTTTTAACGAAAAAGATTACATTTCTATCAAAACAGTAAATTTTCCACAAAAAAATGTAATAGTTAAAGTGAATTTTTAACTAAAATGATGAAACCTCAACTAAAAAAAAATTAATTTTCAATCAAATTCATGAATTTTCGACTAAAAAGATGAATTTTCTACCAAAAATAAAATAGTTTAATTTTCAGTTAGTAAAATAAATTTTCAATCAAAAAAGAAACTGATTTTATCGACCAAAGAAATCAATTTTCAACTAAAATGATGAATCTTCAACCAAAAAAATACGTATTTTTAACCAAATAGTTGAATTTTCCACCCAAAAGATTAATTTTCTAACAAAATAAATGAATTTTCATATAAAAAAATCAATTTTCTACCAAAATTAGAATAGCAAAAAAGTCAGAAAAATCAATGTTCAATCGAAAAAAAACACAAATTTTCAAACAAAAATATATATTTTTTTATAACAAAAAAATTATTTTTTAACCAGAAACGGAAGAATTAAATGTTCAGTTAAGACAATCAATTTTCAACGAAGAAATGAAGTCTCAAGAAAATAATTCAATTTTAAACTAAACAAGATAAATTTACAGACCAAAAATATAATATTTCAATTTTCACTTAAAAAAGAAAATTAAAAAAAAAACGAGTTTTCAGCAAAATTAATTAATTTCCAACTAAAAAAATTAATTTTCAACTAGAATGAAATGAATTAGAATGAAATAGAATAGTTGAATTTTCTACTAAGCAGATAATTTTTTAACGAAAAAGATTACATTTCTATCACAAAACGGTCATTTTTCCACAGAAAATGGAATAGTTAAAGTGAATTTTCAACCCGAAAAATGAATTTCCTACAAAAAAGACATATTTTCAACAAAGTTCATGAATTTTCATCTAGAAAAACTCAATTTTCAACCAACATTAGAATAGTTAAAATTTCAGAAAAATAAATATTGAACCAAAAAAACGAATTTTCAAACAAAATTTTTTTTTTTTTCATAACAAAAATATTTTTTCTTCATAACAAAAAATGATTCTTAAAGCAAAAACAGAAGAATTAAATTTTCAGGTAAGACAATCAATTTGCAAAAAAAATAATAATTTCTCAACAAAATAATTCAATTTTATACTAAAAAAAGATAGATTTACAGAACAAAAATATAATATTTCAATTTGAAGTTAGAAAAGTAAATTAAAAAAAAAACGAGTTTTCAGAAAAATTATTTAATTTTTTATTTTACTTAAAAAATTAATTTTCAACTAAAAAGAAACGTATTTTAAACCAAAGAAATTAATTTTTAATAAAAATGGAGAACTTTCAACCAAAAATATGAAATTTTGTGCAAATAGTAGATTTTTCAGTCCAAAAGATGAATTTTCTATCAACAAAAAAAAAACGAATTTTCAACTAAACAGGGGTTTTTCAATAAAAAAAATGAATTCTTAACAAAAAATAGTACAGTTAAATTTTTTACTGAACAGATAAATTTTTAACGAAAAAGATTACTTCTCTATCATAAAAGGTAATTTTTCTACAAAAAATGGAATAGTTACAGTAAATTTTCAACTAAAATGATAAATTTTCATCTAAGAAAAATGTATTTTTCAACCAAACACATAAATTTCAAACTAACATGATAAATTTTCTATCAAAAATAAATTAGGCTAATTCTCAGTTAGTAAAATAAATTTACAAACAAAAAAAGCGAATTTTCAGCAAAGGAATTTTCAACCAAAGAAGTTAATTTTTAACGAAAAAGATGAAATTTCAACTAAAGAGAGTACTTTTTTTACGAAAAAAGACGGATTTTCAACAAATAGTTAAATTTTCACTGAAAACAGACACATTTTGAATTAAAAATTGAACAGTTAAATTTGCAGTAAAAACAATTTTCAATAAAATTAAAGTCAATTTTCAACAAAATAGTATAATTTTCATACATTTTTAAAAAAATGAAAATATATTTCCAGTTAAGAATATTAATTCTAAATACGAATTTTTAACAAAGTACATGAATTTTCAACCAAATATTTGAATTTTTAAAAGAATTTTCAACCAAAAGGATGAATTAGTTGCCAAGAAGATTAAATAGTCTCCCACGATACTCGAGTTTTTAATAAAATAGACGAATTTTAAAACAGATATTTGCATTTTCTACTTAAGAAGATACATTTTGAACTAAACATGTACGAGTTAAATTTTCAGTTAAAATAATTAATTTTCATCTAGAATACTTAATTTTCAATAAAATAATTAAATTTTGGATAAAAGAAGGATTGAACTAAAATGATAAAACATTAACCAAATAAATGAATTTTTAACAAAATAGTTACAAATTCAAAACTAAGCGGTTGAATTTTCTACCAAAACAGATTAATTTTCAAACAAATAGTTGCGATTTTTAACCATAATAATAAAATTAATTTCAACTTTAATTTATCGAAAATTCCCTAACTCTCTCAGGTTTTTCCTGATTTTCTGGAATTACCTGACCTATAGCAACTCTGTAATTTAAAAAATGTATATTTTTATTTCACTCTAGACTGTTTTTGTAAAAATATATGAATTAATTATGATACATATTTGTTTAAACAAAATTCGTATTACAGAGGTTCGTATTATCCAAGTTTTACTGTAATTTTATTATTCCTGATTAGGTATCATTTTTAGGTAAATTTATTTTCCACTACAAATCAATTATAACTTGGAAAAAAAAGAGAGGTCAATCGGACGGAAGCTGACTCAGTTTCGTTCAAGCAGCTGTTTTTTTTTCTCGGCAATGCTGGGATTTACACCTACGCTCAGCGTCGAGAGCGATTCGTGACAAGCGCCAGTTCCGTTATAAAAGATTGTAAATTCCCAGAACCGGGAATGAAATATTTATATCCAAAACAAAATAAATCAGCTATGAAAATAGGACTTTTTAAAGAAACATTTTTATAAATATTCTGGCAAATCGTTTTAAAAGTTTCTCCAAGGACCGTAATTAATTCAAGTAGTACAATTTAATTGACAGATTAATTTCCAAGTTGATAAAGCAAATTTAAATGTCAGTCGTAAATTGATATTTCGTAATTACTGAAACATTCGAGAAAAATAACAAGAGGGTAAAAATAATCGCAAATAATGAATGCGAGGAAAGCAAAAAAAAAAAAAAAAAAAAGAAGCGATATACGTCTTGGTATCTATTTAAAGCCAAGAGTTCTTTGTTACACTCGAATCACAAATGACGTTTTTGAAACCCGTGGCACGAAAAGATATTTGCTGATGACGTCAGCATTAGTGGGAAAGACCCGAGGGGCAATCTTCCGATAAAAATTATTACATCTCTTATTTACTTTAAGCAAGAGAAATTATTGAATAAACGAATTTAGCGAATTATTGCACATTATGTCGCAATCAAACAAAAAGATCAAAATGTCGACATAAAAGAGATTAAACACGAATTTTAAAAACTAAACAGGTTTTAGTTTAGTTTATATATGATTAGAAAAAAAAAACTAAAACATAAACCCAATTTGATGACCCTCCTATATTTTTTACTAAACTAAAAACATGAATTCAACTTTTTGACCAGTTTTTTTTTGACTAGCCAAAAACATTGACCCACACTTTTCAAAGTACCACCTACCATTTCAGGCACCACGTTTTTCTCTCCACCGACTTGAAAAATCATATTTTTTCTTCTATCTAGGTATCATTTTTTTCCCTCCACCCACCCCCACATATATTTTTACGTCCATCTACTATTCCACGTATCACCTACGATCCCACGTACCATCTACCATCCCACGTACCACGTTTCTCAAAGTATGTTTTTGCAAAAGTCAGTAACGAAATATACTATCCTAGCCAAAAACATACACCAGAATCGACTGTGATGCAAAAATTATCGTTAGTAAATACTGAAATTGCTAGAAATCGGCATTGCATTTCGATTCAAAGAGTAAATCTGGGAAAAAATGAGAATTCTCATCGACCTTCCTTTTTATAATAAACGCGCTTTACAAAAATAAACACGCAGACTTACGACAAATGGATTTGCATGCCACGTTTTGCTCGGGAATGACGTCATGCGTTGACTAGATGAAATAACATCCTCATTGTTTCGCGACTCTTTCGAGGCCCACAGCGTGTCTGCAATCAAAAAGAAAAACCACTGATTTCAATTCTATCAATTAGTAAATCATTAATTTTTTTATTTTTATATTGAAATTATTGAAATGTAACTTACCAAACGATCCACCGTTGTTTACAGGGAATTGGATTTGTCTAAAGGGATTGGCCGAATTATTGAGAGTGTTATCCGCAATTTGCATATTGTTATTGACTAAATTATTGGACGGTTGCCACAAATCGCCGGCTGAGAACGGATTAGAGATCACCTGAGATGCTTGATTGTTGCATCCACCCCAAACTGAATTTGCCACTGAAAACAAGTCATATTTTTTTTTTTCAAGTCGCTCGCTTATTTTTATTATATTAACAATGGGGGCTGCGAGCCAATCCCCATTTCGGGTTTATCATATTTTTTGTATTTTTTATGAAAATAGGGTAGAAATATATTTTAAATCAGTGGAGGGAAAAACGTGGTACGCGGGTTGGTAGGTGGTACGTGGGATGGTAGATGGTACGTGGAATAGTAGATGGACGTAAAAATATGGTATGTATGGGTGGGTGGAGGGAAAAAATGATACCTTGATAGAAGAAAAAATATGATTTTTTAAGTCGGTGGAGGCAGAAAAGTGGTACGTGGGATGGTAGGTAGTACGTGGGATGGTGGGTGGTACGTGGGATGGTGGGTGGTACGCGGAATGGTAGATGGAAGTAAAAATCTGGTAAAAAAATATGATATTTTAAATCGGTGGAGAGAAAAACGTGGTACGTGGGATGGTAAGTGGTACGTGGGATGGTAGGTGGTACGCGGGATCACAGCGCATAAGGAGCTCAAAAAAGGCGAAATAGGGTGGTTTTCTCACGAAAAAGAGGAAAATAGGGGAAAAATTGAACATTTATTTTCAGATGTTGAAAAGAACAAACAATCTTTTTGTAAGACATGTTACATTTTTAAATAATTTTCAATGATTTCTGCCATTAGAGATTTATTTTTAAAAATTTAATATACTTAGAACGTTGGAAATCCATCCAGAGTGATATAAAAAAGTCAGAGAAAAAATAAAATTAATTAAATACAAACTTTTGATATGTTTAACATCCTTCCCATGAATATTTCTCTCCAAGATTTGTCATTTCATGCTTACTATAACTTTTTTTTCCAGAAAAAATCCGAATCATTTTAAAAGACACGTAGAAGGTGTCGAATTCTTGACAATATTAAAAATTTAATTAAAATTTAATGATTAAAGAAAAAATTAGAAACTTTTTAAGAATTTTGAAAGATTTCAAGAAAATACAAAAATTGTCTTGAGATTTCCGGGAAAATATAAATAAATTTTTAACTTTTATAATAAAATTCAAGAGAAAATTGAAAAAGATTTCAAAACGTTTCCAATAATTTCCTAAGGTTTCCGAAAAGAAAATAGAAGATGACAAAAAAATCAAATTGAAGTTTATGCAGGATTCTAAAAAAAAAATTAAGAAAAATTCAAAATTAAAAAAAAATATATATATTTTTACGGTTTACAAGTTTTGAACAGATTTTATAACTTTTAAAGATTGCAGAAAGTATTTAAAAAATGTAGATTATTAAAGATTTTGAAAAAAGAAGCTTTTCAAGATTTTTTTATAGGTTTCAAGAGACCAAAAAAAATATCTTAAGATACCTAAGAAAATTTCAAATGATTTTTTATTTTGAAAAATAAATTTTGAGATAAAATTGAAAAAGATTCCGAAACATTTTAAATGATTTCCTACAATATCGAAAAAGTATATAGAGGATTAAACAAAATTTAAGCTCGAATAGGTTTTAAAAAAATGAAGATTTTTTTATTTTTTTAAATTAATTTCAAGAGAATATTTTTTTTAAATATTTCAAATCATGCCCCAAAGTTTCGGAGAGTTGTTTAAAAGATTTCAAGCTAATCTTTTCAATTTTGCAGGATAAACAAAAATTTCAGAAAAAATTCGAAACATTTCAAAAGATACTTAGAAGGTGTGAAAGATTTGAAAATATTCAAAAATATTTGAAATTTGAAGATTTCAAACAATTTTAAACAAAACGTAGATTTTTGAAGATTAAAAAAAAAAATTTTAAAGAATTTTGATAGGTTTCAAGAGAACAAAAAAATATCTCAAGATAAATAAGAAAATTTCACACGATTTTTGATTTTGAAAAATAAATTTTGCGAGAAAATTTAAAAAGATTTAAAAACATTTTAAATGATTTCCTAAATTTACAAAAAAGAATAGATATAGTACATTAATTTTTTTTAAGTTCGTATATGTTCAAAACAAAATGAAGATTTTTAAAGATTTCGAAAAAAAAATGTAAAAAAGTTTCAAGGGATTGAAATTGTTTCTAAAAATTCCTAGATTTTTTTAATTTGTAAAAATATGAGTATAGGAGATTAAAAAAAAAAAAGAATTTAAAAGTTGGCGTAAGTTTAAAGTGTTCATTTTTGAAGAATACAGAAAAAATGTAGAAGCCATTTAAGAAATTTGAAAGATTTAAAGAGAATGAAAATATTTTCTGAAGATTCCTAGAAAAATTTAAAAAAAAATTTTTTAGTGCAAAATTAATTTTAAGAAAATATTTTTGTTCCAAGATTTAAAAACATTTGAAAATGTTTTCTTAAAATTTCATCGAGAAGTGAAGAAGATCTTAGGCCCGCTTTCTTAATTCAGCAGATTCTACAAAAATTAGGAAAATTTCGAATTTTGAACAAATATTGTTATGGTTTAGAACTTTTGAAAAGATTTCAGAATAATTTAAAACTTTTAAAGATTGCAAAAAAAATTTTTAAACGTAGTTTCTTGAAGATTCAAAAAAAGAAGCTTTTCAGGAGTTTTAAAAGTATCGAGAGAATAAAATTTTTTTTTAAGTTTCTTAGGTAAATGTTCAACTTGCTTTAAAATGTTTCATCTTCAAATTTTTTTTGAGAGTATTTATTTTCAATGGTCAGCACTTGAAACGTGTACCTTATTCATTCATAAATAATTAATTTGAGTGCTTTAATTGCTTTAATTATTATTGAATAATGATTAAAATGTCAAATATCGT
>CAKNXH010061435.1:0-19076 GCA_932178445.1 Andricus quercusramuli
CAAATTATGAGGGTGCAGATATATTTTTGTACACAGATAAATTTACTACTTTCCTTATAAAAATCAAAAAAGTTGCCGGAATATCCGTAGAATTTTTTTTCTTCAAAATAACATAATTTTGGAGGTTTTTGTTAAAAAAAATTGTTTTTCTATGTGTAAAAATTGTCACTATAAAAAAAAGCAATCCTCCACTTTTAAGTCCAAAACAAGCTTATGGTGGATGAAATCCCATTTAAAAAAGTCTTTGGGGTTTCATTCACATTTTTGTTAAATTTTTTTAAAAATTTCTTTTTTAATAATAATTATGGACGCACGAAAGAACACAGAATGGTGATCGGAGTTTCCAAATGACAATGTATAACTCGGCGATGGTATTAAGACATATAAGCAAGGAATCACAATGAGAAAGCGTGGCAAGCATCAGAAATTTGAATTTAAATCATTTTAACTTTTAATGTAACATGAGAAATTGTGACCTCAAAAAGATCTCATAAAAAATGCTTCGTCGCTTGCTGCAACCTAGTAAAAATGCCTATTAGAATCCAAATAGAAACCTAATAGGATGTGGCTTCTATCAGGTCCTATTACTTTCGAAAGTGGGTTTTGTTCCTGGTTCTATATGGTGTTCTATTAGGTAATTGTGAACTTTCTAATGGGATCTTATTAGGATCTAATGTGTCTGTATTTGGCACTCGTACCGTATTAGCTATTGGTTTCTAAGCGGAACGTAAGTGGAACCTAATCGGATTTGAATCCGGTTTCTGTGTGGTTCATATTTGGTAATTTTAAACTTTCTAATGGGATCTTATTAGGATCTGATGTCGTTTGTATTTCCTAGGAAAATGTCTATTAGAAGCCAAATAGAAACGTAAGAGGATTTGGTTTCTATCAGGTCCTATTACTTTCGAAAGTGGGTTTTGTTCCTGGTTCTATGTGGTGTTCTATTAGGTAATTGTGAACCTTCTAATTGGATCTTATTAGGTACGATTTCTGAACGAAAAAAAAATTATATCCTAACTTATTGTTATATAATCTTCATTTTTTATAGTTGTTAAGTATACAATTCGCCAATACGGTCGCTTACACATATAGTCGCATGCTTCAACGCTTCGAAAAATCTAACTCGCTGAGGATTCGAACCCTACCTATACTACCTAAACTTGTGTATTCTACCGCGTGCTCTAACTCATTTCGCTATCGATGCACTTGGATCTTGGTTACAAAATCTAGGCCAAGTATTTTTTAACTCAATGTTTATTCAAAGAAAACGTATTTCTGACGACCAATGGGTAATTCTAAGGCAAATTGAAAATTTTCGAGAGACTTCAATAAAAAAAATGTATTTAGAATGAATTTAAAATTAAATTTTATTTATTTGAAATACGAATCGATAGTCTTTTTTCTTTAAATATTTAAAAAGCTTATAAACTATCCAAAGGTAATAAGCAATAAAGAAAAGTCAAGTGCAAAAATTCTCTGATAACCTTGGAGACAAAAAGCGATTTTCTGTAATACAAAAATCTCCATAGAACGGACAGTTTTCAATTTATCCAATTGTTTTATAATACTTTCTTACTCAGTTTTCAATGCGAAATAACAGTTCTTAAAGAGTAACCCAGGCCGAAGGATTTCGGTATCCTAAAACCGAATCCGTTATGCAAATTTTTGCTATCCCTACTAAAAACAAAGTCAGGAATCGTCAGAAAAAAAGTCAGGACTTCTGACCATTTCTGACCACTTTTGTTACGTTTCTCGACAGAAATCGTCAGGAAAAGTCAGAATTCGTGAGAAATGTTCAGAAATCGTCAGAGCTTGGGTTCGAAGGATAATCCTTTTATTAGGGGTCTAAGAATGGAATGACATAAAACCTAATCCCTTTTATATTTCCCAGGTTATTTATATTATTTATTTATATTTATTTATGCATATTCTCTTTTTACTTGTAATTAATTAATAATATTTATGTATATAATGACTCTGAAGGTGAATCTGCAAATTTTGTCCGTTTTGAGACCTATCTCTTTCTCTTTACAAGATACAGTATATTCGATCTAATTTTAAATTTTTTAGAAAACATTTTAGGTATCTGAAATCGTCGAAACCTGTAGATTCTGAATTTCTAACTTTTGAATCTGTATATGCAACATTGAAAAAAAATTATTTTCAATTTTTAATCCTTTTGAGTTGCCTACCTGCGGTCCTAGCCGATGAGCTACCTGATGGGATGTGAATTAGCATATCTTCAGAAATCGCCAGACTCGTCAAGAATTTTTCAGGATATTCAGGAATCGTCAGAACTTCTGACAATTTGTGGCGATTTATGACTTTTTTTTTAGTGGGGATACGTCAAGTTTTTAAGATATCCTAACTTGAATGTGCAAAAATTGCTATTTTTAGCCATATTTGAGGCAACATAACACGATCAGCAATTTTTGCCCTTAAAACTGCTAACGCCACCGTTTAGTACTCCTTTTTATCTTCCATTTCCATTTCTGATCATCCAGAACCGATCTTTTTCTCCGAGATATCACATAGTAACCATTTCAGTTCCACATTGCATTGCGGAATAATGCAAGACGAAGAGAAACTGAAGAAAAAATTGCTAATCGTGTTATATTGCCTCAAATATGGCTAAAAATAGCCATTTTTGCACTTTCAGGTTAGGATGTCTCAAAAACCTGACGTATAGGAAAAATTTGGATAACGGATTCGGTTTTAGCATACCAAAATCCTTCGGGGTCACATAGTTCGGTCTTTAGCTACAAAAATGATGTCATTTTTCTCGGTCTGTGTAATTTAAAATATGCACTTTGAATTTTAATCCAATTAATATAATTCCGATTAGCCGTTAATAATCCTATTACAGTCTATTAGAGAAGCAAGTTTGTATTTTGTAACATTTAGAGTAAATGAATACCTCATTGGGCCCGATTAGAACCTATTAGAAAAATATAGCACAAAGAATATTTGTTTTCGAAAGCCTAATAGAGCCACATAGAAAGATTTTTTCAATTCCAATTTCCGTCCCAATAGTAGATTAAATACCGAATACAACCGGTTAGAATCCAAATTGAAATAAAAAACTGTTCAGAACCATTTAGAACCATATAGAAATTCAAGTGGATCCAATGAAGCAGATCCCAATAGATTCCTAATAGAGCCACTTAAAACACATAACTCCGAATTTTAATCCAATTATTGATTTCAACATGCCACTAAACTAATTAATAGAACCAGTTAGGGAAGCAATATCGTACTTGTAGCACTTGGAACAAAGCAGGTCCTAATAGGCACCTAATAGATCCGCTTAAAAGACATATCTTCGAATTTTAATCATATTAATTCAATTACAACATCCCAATCAAGTACCTGAAAGAACCTGCCAGGGCAGGAATTTCGTACTACGAGCTCTTCGAATAAAGCTGATCCCAATAGGTACCTATTAGAGCTACTTAGAACATATCACTTTGAATGTTTTTACGAATAATTTCATTCCCAATGTCCAATAAAAGAACTAATAGAACCTGTTATGGAAGCAGTCTCGTACTTCTATTTCGAATAAAGCAGATTCCAATAGGGACCTATTAGAGCCGTTTAAAACAAATCACTTCGAATTGTAATCCGAATAATTTAATTCCAAAGGTCCAATAAAATACCTGATAGAACCTGTTAGGAAAGCAATTTCGTACTAGTAGCATTTGGAATAAAGCAGATACCAATAGGTACCTTATAGATCCGCGGTCAAAACACACCGCTTCCAATTTTAATCCGGGTGATTTTGTTCCGAAGGTCCAATAAAATACCTAATAGAACCTGTTAGAAAAACAATTTTGTACTTAATAATATGTCAAGTGAAAGAATACCTCATTATATCCACGTAGATCCTGTTAGAAAAATTTAACAAAAGAACATAAGTACCGAATAAGACCGGTTAGAAACCATTTTAAAATACGAATCCTTTTAGAAACCAGTTAGGACCATATAAGATTCCATCTGCATCCTATAAGTTTTCTAAACGGCTTCTATTGATACCTAACTGTCATTTTTACTAGGGCAGTTTCTCATTGTAGTACCTTGCTCAAATTCTTAATGCCATGGCCGAGTTGTACATTGTTATTTGGAAACTCCGATCGCAATTCTGTGTTCTGTCGTGCGTCCATAACTATTGTTAAAAAGTACATTTTTTAAAAAATGTAACAAGAATGTGAATGAAGCCCCAAAGAACGTTTTAAATGGGACTTCATATACCATCAGCTTATTTTGGAATTAAAAGTGGGGGATTACATTTTTTTTATAGTGACAATTTTTACACATTGAAAACAATTTTTTTCAACAAAAATCTCCAAAATTATGTCATTTAAAAAACAAATTCTGTGGATATTCCGGTATCTTTTTTGATTTTTATAAGGAAAGCAGTAAATTTCTCTGTGTACAAAAATATATCTACACCCTCATAATTGGTTAATACCCTAATAGCACGGAACGTTCCGGGAACATTCCTGGAACGTTCCACTGGATCATTCCGGGAACGTCCCCGGAACGTTAAAAAAGTCCGCCGCTTCGGAACGTTCCAAACATAAATTAATTATTATTAGTTATTATTATCAATAAATATCGCGTAAACCGAAAGTGATAGGTCAAAATCGATGTTAGTTTATGATACGGATATCATATCATAGAGTAGTATATGCGGTACTCAAAACTCAAAAATGACATCCATTTTTACCTATCTCTTACGGTTTACGAGATAATTGTTGTTAAAAATAACAATAATGGAAAGTTCCCCTCAGGTTTCAATGGAACGTTCCAAAGCGGTGGACATTTTTCACGTTCCGGGGACGTTCCCAGAACGTTACAGTGGAACATTCCGAAGGTTCCAGTGGAACGTTCCAGGAATGTTCCCGAAACGTTCCGTGCTATTAGGGTATAGGACTGCTTGATGAAGACAGATAAAAACGAAAAAATCCGAATTATTCCGGAATGTGTTTCCGAACCAATACGATTCAAATTATTCCGACACAATCCGAAGTTTCAATCCGATTTAATTAAAACAAGATTTTCAATCCGAATTAATCCGAGCGAATCCTAACTCGGATTGATCCATTCCGAATGAATTAGATCTATTCCGAACTTGATCCGAATAATTCCGAGTTCAAAATGGTTCAGATTCATTCAGATTGAGTCACGGAATAGTTTTTAACCGATTTGGATCAATCGGCATTGAAATTGTTTTGGGATTGGTGCGGATTGAATCGGATTGGTTCGGAAACAGATGCCGCAAAGAATCGGAGTAACTCAGGTTGCTTCGGAATGAATTTCAATCCAAAGCTTGCGCTAGGGATTCCAATTTGAATTTTTGTTTTGCTAACCAAGACCGTAAGACATAATAAATTGCTTTATATTTAAATGAAAAGAAGTATTCTTCAAATAAATGTTTTTTGAATATAAGTAAAAATGAAGATTACAAAAAGGAGGTTGATATTTATTCTTGATAGATATTGGTTATTATTTTAGGTACTTTTTATAATATAAATAATTTTGTAATATTACTACACACGTACTTAACGCTGAAAAGTAACGTTTTGTTTTGACTGGTTCTGAATCTTCACATCTTGCGAAATTAGAGGAAAACTCATCCCTGTTTTCTTGGACTATGGAGTGTGCACTCTCTTCACTAACAAGGGGAAGGCCTGCTCTGCGACATTCACTTTGAGATGAGACTAGTACAGCGGTAAGGTGGTTGGCTGAGGAGCACGCTGTCGCGCGTTCGAATCTTTTTAGCGAAATTTTTTCTTTCTCTTTTTATTAAAAACGTGTTAAATAATTATTCTATAAACCCTCAGGGTGGTTAAATTTTTTCCACTTTTTTTTGAATTTTCCAATTCAATTAACTCATTATAATAAATATGTTATTTGATTAATTATATTATTATTATTATTATCAGTATTATTTAATTAATTATAATATAGTCCAGAAGTTGTCGACCTGAAGCATAAAAAAAAAAAAAATTTCTGCCAAAAAGATTCGAACGCGCGACAGCGTGCTCCTCAGCCAACCACCTGACCGCTGTACCACTGACTTCGGTTGGAAAAATCTCGTGCGCCACGGTAGATACTCGTATAGCACGAAAATCGTGATTTTCAAAATTTCATTTTAAAAAAACTAGGGCCCAATTACAAGAAAGCCGCTATACGTGTCTAATATTTTTCGACGTTCTATCGATTTATACCAGTCTCATCTCAAAGTCAATGTCGCAGAGCAGGCCTTCCCCTTGTAAGTTCACTCTCATGCAAGAAATGACCACTTATTTTGAAACCTGAAATTGTAATAACTTGCGAACGAATTTGACATATATTCAAAACTGTCACCCCAGATAACAAACGTGCCTGGACCATAACCCGACCGATGGGCGTCGGACCGCGTGCTTGCAATAAGGTATCGCATGGTCGGTAAAATGTGCAGCAGACCGCCGTGCGTGCACAATGGTTCACCCCCTGCCAGCACGCCTGTTGGCGTGAGAGGACCGTTAGCAGCACGATGGGCTGAGAATGATATGCCTGCCTTGAAGCAGTGTTTAGTCAGATCTAAGGGCAGCCATCTAATATGCGCCGAGTTAGTGCGTAGAAACGATTTTTTTAGTCTCGAGATTTTTTAAAAACAAATGGCTAATTGTCGTTAATATAAGGGTGTTTTGATGTTCGGGCCTTTGTTCAAGGCGAACTACATTTTTTGGTGAGAGAATTTCAGGTGATTCTAACTTTTCTATTCCTATTTTCGTATTTTGTTGTTGTATTAATTGCAAATTTGGGTAATTGCATGATTTTCGAATGGCTTTTTTATGGGTTAGATTTTCCAACCATTTTAACATTTTCCTCATAATACTAAAGACTTTTTACAGGAAGGAATGACAGGAAGGTTGAACTTGGAGTTTTCCAATTGCTTAGATTAAAAGCAAATGTCGGTGTAGCGTTTTCAGTATATGTTTGAACGAGTTCTCCAAAGAGAAGGGAAATTCAATACCGTGTGTACAAATCCCTTACTAAATCCATTTACTTCAAAACTAAAATAAAAAGAGAGGATCATAAGAAAATATTCCTAACCTCAGTCTATCTGAAATCTTTATGAAATAACTGAAGCCGTTGTGAAATCTTTTAATCTATCCGAAATCTTTGCGATATATTTGAAATCTTCGTAAAATCCTCGAAATCTTTGGGAAATCATTGTAATTTTTCTACAATATTTGGAAGTATTTGCGAAATATTTGAAATATTTTTGAAATATGTGAAATTTTTGGAAAATTATTTAAAAATCTTTGCGCAATCTTTGAAATCTATCTAAAATCTTTGCGAAATATTTGAAATCTTTGTGAAATCATGGGGATATTTGTGAAATCTTTTTAATCTATCCGAAATCTTACCGAAGTATTTGAAATCTTTGTAAAATCTTAGAAATCTTTGGAAAATCATTATAATTTTTTTGAAATATTTGGAAGTTTTTGCGAAATATTTTTGAAATTATTGAAATCTTTGGAAAATCATTGAAATCTTTGTGCAAGCTTTGAAATCTATTTAAAATCTTTGCGGAAAATTTAAGATCTTTGTGAAATCTTTGGGAAATCATTGAAATATTTGTGAAATCTTTTAAATCTATCCGAAATCTTGGCTGAAAATTTTCTGAAATATTTTGAAGTTTTTGCGAAATCTTTGAAATATTTTTGAAATCATTGAAATATTTGGAAAATCATTGAAATCTTTGTGCAATCTTTGAAATCTATCTAAAATCTTTTCGAAAATTCATCTCTTTGGTTGAACATGGCTTTTGTAACTGAAAATTTAACAATTTACCTTTTTTAGCTGAAAATTCATGCATTTTGCTTAAAAAATGTCTTTTGTGGGTAGAAATTAATCTTCTTTGTTGAAAATTCATCTTTTCGGTTGAAAATCTGTCTTTTTGGTTGAAAATTAATCTTCTTGTTTGAAAATTAATCTTATTGGTTGAAATTTAAACTTTTTGTTAAAAATTTATCTTTGTGATTTGAAAATAATCTATTTTACTTCATGATTCATAATTTTAGTTGAAAATTCATGTATTTTGTTTAAAAATTGTGTTTTTTAAAAATAAAAATAGAATCTTTTTGTCCGGGAATGATCTTTTTGTTTAAAAATTATTCTTTTGTTTGAAAATTCAAACTATGTTGAAAAATGATCTTTTTTAATTTAAAATTCATATATTTGTTTGAGAATTCATGCATGTCTTTTTTGGTAGAAAAATAATCTTATTGGATGAAAATTCAACTATTGGGTTAAAAATCATCTTTCTTGTTGAAAATGCATTATTTTCACTTTAAAGGTTAGGAATTTGAAGCTTCTTAAATTAAATTTAATAATACCCACATTAATTTTACCTAAATATGCACAGAATTTAAAGTATTAAAATTAGACGATAAATTAAAAATTGGTGTGAATTATTATTCAAATTCATAAACTTTAGAGATAAATTTGAGAATTAATTAATTATGTTTTTAGTATTAGTTACTTATCTAAATAATCGATGGTGCTAATATATTTGAAAATATCTTATAATAAAATTTGTCCAATCTTTCTAAATTGAACATATTAATTAAATTCCTAGAAATTAATAAAAGCAAACAGTTATAATCAACTTGTAAAACTGTATACTTATTCCAAGTCGATTGCTTTGAAAATAGCTAAATATTTGGAAGGCTCTATACCAGGGCTCGCCAGAATGCAGTCATTGACTGACAAGACTGACAGTGTCAGTAACGAAGACTAGGTCAAATAGACCCCAATAAATTTTCGTCGAACTTGTCCTTCGACTGGTCCCTAATCCTTCACGGTAAATTACAGTTGGAAAAAATGTATTGCGGACTCAAGTAGAAAAAAATCAGACCCTTCGGTGTGAACAATGAACCGCAACGAACCGTGACCGTAAAGACTGTAACCCTTTCCAGGATTCCTGGAAACCGAAGAAAAAAATAACAGAAAAACTTTCTGTCAGTCTCGCACTTGTCGTCTCAGTCTGCACCTGCTGAAAGTGGTGAGCCCTGCTCTATACTATGGAAAATTATACCTGGAAAAATATGAGATACCTGGAAAAACCTGGAACTGACAGGGAATTTTTTGTAGGATTTGAGTAGACACTGAAAGAGTTCTTCTTTCACATTCTTAGAATCGGCTTTGAAGTACCCTTTATTTCCTGGTCCAGAAAGTAAGAACATTTTTGAAAATGTTATACTTGAAGTACTGAAAAGTACGAAACAGAGGTTTCGAAACAGATAGAAAAGGGCAGGAGTACAGTCAACGCCCAACCTGCAGAGTGAAGAGATGGAAGAGATCAATAGGAAAATTTGGGAGTTGACTGAAATGATTTCTTCGAAGGAATCGTCTGCGGATGAAACTCAGGATTCAAAAACTTCAAGCAATGAGGACGATGAGCAATTTTAAAAAGAACAATTTTAAGAAACGCAATTAATACATCACCGTTTTGTACTAAATGTCTAGTTTTAATTATTTGTAACTTTATACCAAAACTTAGTCTTTCAACTTCGTTTGTTTAACTAAGTTTAACTTTGTTTAAATTTGTTTGTTTTAACTAAGGTCATGTTCTTATTGAAGTTTCGATATTTGTTTATTCTTTCAAACATACTGTAATTCTAAGTTCATGTTCTTATTGGAAGTAACATATATTTATTTCTCTTTTCAAACATGTATATATATTTATTTATTTATTACAATTACTGCAAATAAATAATAGTTTGTAAAATATATTTTGCCCTTTATTTTATAGACCCCACAGTCATTATTGATTATATAAGATGTCCCACTACCTATACAATCCCTTGTACTATCTGATAGTGCACACAAAAATAAATCAAAAAGTCCTTTAAAATAGAGTTGTGCAAAGCTTAGTTTGGGCACAAGAACGCTTTAAAGTTGGGCCTAATCAACCAATGAGGAGCGAGCTTTAGCGACCACTTGTACGCACACACTATCTTAATGCTTGAGATACGTACAAGTGGTCGCTAAAGCTCGAAGCTCGCTCCTCATTGGTTGATTAGGCCCAACATTGAAGCATTTTTTGTGCCCAAACAAAGCTTCGCACAACTTTTTGTTAGAGCAATTTTGTGTGCACTATTACATAGTACGAAAGGTGGTATAGGTGGTGGTATACCCTTTATATCAAAGCCTATAATTGATAGCACTTCGGGCTTGCGCACTGCTGGCACGTGGCCGGCATGTTAGTCGCCGGACGTTCAGGCGGGCGTAATAGCCAGCAACAGCGGACACATTCAGCTGCTCAGGTGCCGGTACGTCGGTCCTGTTAATCGGACCGCGGTCCGGCACATACGCCAGCCACAGGCGGGCATTTTGTTGTCTGGGACCCTTTGAAGTTCCTGCTTAATGAAACAGCTCCTTACTCACATATATAATTTCAATGACTAAATTACAAAAAATTACCTTTCTCCACATCGTCCAACATTGTATCAACATCTGATGATGTTAGATCCTCAGACTCAATAAATTTATGTCCGTTTTTCATTAGTTTCTCTTGCTTTTTTTGAACAGAATCTTTCTCGCTGAACAATCTTTTTTTGATCTTCTTTAAAATCCAAATGATAAATATTAATCATGTACATTGCAGAATGAGTGTATTTCAGAAAATATATCATGAAATATTCGATCTGCTTACTTGAATATTCTCGTCATCCGAAAAGAAACTTCTATTTCGTTTATTTGGGAAAATTAGACGTTTTTGCTGGTTTTGAATTTCCAGGTCTTGTAAACTTTCTGAAATTCAATATGCATTATTAATTTCTGCAGTATGAGGTTCATAACGGAAAATTGCTTGTAGGAAAGAAAGAAATTCGTCGTTGTAGAAACAATCACAAACTTCACGCAATCAAAAAGCTTTAAAAAAGAAAAAAGTAACACTACCTATCTACGTTGAACTGCTTCTTTTAACATGAAACATTTATAGAAATGTTTAATTTTAGGTAATTTTATAGACTTTTGAAATATCTTAAAAGAGTTTGAGGATTGCCAAAACGTTTTAAATCATTTTAATTAAATTTTGAGAATTTCAAGGAATTTATAAGAAACTTTAAAGGATTTTATGAGAATTTTAAAAAGATTCAAAAGTATTTTAATAGACTTTGAGCCGTTTGAAATCCATTTAAACTTGTAAAAATGTTTTGAAATCTATTAACATACTGTGAAATATGTATAAAATCACTTCAAACTGTTTAAAATCATTTGAAACAACTTGAACTCCTTTTAACTATTTTTCAGTGTCTTAAAATTTTTGTAATTTTTAAAAGTCACATAAAAAGCCACAGTGAAACAATGCGTTGGCATTATCTTTAATGCATCAAAGCATTAATTCATTAATGAATTATGCAATAATTCATTAATGAATTATGCAATAATGCTTTGATATTACATATAAAATCCAAAATTGAGGCAAAATTTTTATTTAATTTAAAAATTTGTGGAAAATACTAAAAAATAGTTTTTTTTGTAAGATTAAAAAAATATTTTTATGTTGAATAATATCAACATTTCCAGCCGGAAATCTCTTTGATTTAAAAGTTTCTAAAATTAGTTTTAATTATCTAAACATCATTTCTCAGTTTTTTCAAAAAATATTAACTTTGAGGAAAAAATTTTTTGTGCAATCTTATATACATTTTATTATTATGCAATCTTATTAATTAATTGTACAATAAATAATATAAAAATTTCCAAATGTTGCTCCATAATCACGTTAAATTAATCCTTATTATAAAAGTGACAGACCTGTGTTATTATTTTATAATGATATTAAATAATGAATATTAATTATTACATAATTAATTTATAAATAGGTAAATATTTTATTTTTTAATACAAAACTTATTTGCGTCAATTTTAAATGTCGACAATTTTATATTTCAACCTTAGAAATCCACACTAGAGGGCATTGGGCCCTTGTGGGTCCCTTTTGGACAAAGATCGATATCGACAATATCAATGTTTCGACTTACTGTAAATTCGTTTTAAGTATCTGAGGACAGGTCACGTAGGTTGGCATCGTCAGTTAGTCCTCAGGTACGAAGGAAGGTAGGTAAAAAAATTATAAAAAAAGATTGATTTTTTTTCGTTTTCAGTAATTTTTTTTTTGAATTTATATATTTTTTTATAGAAGGGGGGGGGGGGCTGTGGAGTGTCTGCTTTTCTCACTCGGACCATATGGTAACCCTACCCTGGGGGCCATTGGACCCCAGTGTGGGGACCCAATAATTCAACTTTTTGAAAGAAATTAAAGTGGCATATTTTTTTCTGATTCTCCAACATTTGATATCTGAAACCCTAGGAGATATTAAAAAAAAAAAAGTTAAACTCTGTTCCGTAATTTCACGCTTTTTTCTTTGGACTCTTTTTGACAAAAATTGCTCATAAAGTATGTAAAAAATTTGTATAGTACTTTTGTTCCTACGATACTTTAAACATCCCCAAGATAAGATTATGACCATCAGTGTTGACAAAAATAATTTTGCGGGGCGTAGGGCACATCTTCAACTTGATGGGGGCCGCTGAACCCCGGTGCGGACTCGACGAGTGCTCAAATATGTGTGGACTTTTACGGTTAAATATCCAGTTTTTAAGAATTTTATGGAAATAAATAATTCATTAACTTTATAGTGCTGCGATGCATGATAATCGGGGGCACAAAATTTACAAATAATACTTGGTGTAGTGGTGTATAAAGTATAATGTGTACCATGGACCTGAAACTGTCATAAGCCTTGTGTGTGTAATCACCGACTTACGCCCCGTGGTACCGAGTTACTATTAAAATTAGTTTAAATCTCATAAAATCCCTTAAAATTCTTTAAAATAACCTGCAAATATTATAAATCTCTGAAAATCAATTTAAATCTCTTTTAAATTCTTAAAAATCCTCTAAAGTCTCTATACATCTCTTAAAATCCCGTAAGTACCTTTAAATCACCTTAAATTTCTTAAAAATTCTTTTATTTTTTAAAAAATATTTAAAAATCTATTAAAATAATTTTAAACCTTTTCCGAATTTGAAATAATTTGAGAATCTATTCAAAAATTTTTTTAAACTATCTACAAAATCCCAACATTTTTAAAATTCATTGAAAATGCCTTTAAATCTCTGCAAATCCTGAAACTCTTTTCAATTTTTTCAAAAGCCCTTAAAATTCTTAAAAATCATTTTAAATCTTCTACAGATCTTAGTTTTGTAAAATCCTTCGAAATTCCCTGAAAGTACGTTAAATCGATTGAAATCCTTTGAATCATTTTTAAAATCTTTGAAAATTTATTAAAATACTTTCTGATGTTTTTACAATCCCTTGAAATTCTTAAAAATGATTAGAATTTTCTTGAAATCCTTCAAAATTTCTTTGAATGGCTTAGAATTTCTTGAAATTTTTTAAAATCTCCTCAGATCGTTTGAAATTCTTTCAAATTTTTTTTTATGTTTTGAAATCTATTAAGACACTTTGAAATATTTTTATAATCATTTAAAATGACTTGAGCTACTTTAAAATATTTGTTAATGCCTTAGAAGCTCTGAAAAATGCTAAAAAAATTTCTTAAGAATGCATTAAAGTTTCTTTGAAATACCTTCAAGTTCTTGAAATGTGTTCAGATGAACTTTAAATCTTTTGAAAACCTTAAAATTCTTTTAAATCGATTAAAATTACATAAAATCAGTTAAGCCACTTAAAATCCATAATGATCTCTTTCAAATACTTCAAAATCTTTTAAAATCGCTTTAAATCTCTTAGAATACCTTGAACACAACTAACACACAATGGGTTGAAATTTTTTCATCCATCGTTTTCAGTAGATTCCAGTAAATTATTTTTAGATGGAATGGGTTGATATATTTGCTGTTATTTTCAAAAATCTTAAGAAAAATGAATTTTGTTGGAAAATAGAAAAGAGACAAAAATACAGGTAAAGGTGGAAATTCAAGACGTCATAGTCTACCATGTGCTTTTAATGCGGGAAAAAATAGGTTACGGACGGGAAAAATAGGTTTAGGTTCTAAGCCCATGTCAAAATTTATATATATACATTACTCAGGTTTTATGTCATAAATGAAAATGTACTTACTTCCTAGTCTTAAAATGTAGACGTACTAAAAATCTCCGCTGCAATCGTCTGCCCACAGTTTATATTTTTCATTTTTGTCGAAATCTTGTTCGTTTTCAGGATTGAAACAATCAATCCTACAAATATCGATGATTTCCGTTAAACTGTCTTTCTTAAAAAGAACTGTCGCGTGCGTAACATTTATTATCTTTTTTGCTTTAGAAGCATTTCCATTGGACTCTAAGTGTGATGAGGCCATTTCGAAGATCAAAAAATAAATAATTAGCAATTCTTTACACTAGTAGGGAGATTTTGCGTAGCGTATCGCAGGATACGGTAAACGCTAAACGATACGCTAACGAACGTCGGATAGCGGAAAACGTTAACGCTAAACTCGTAGAGCATGCGCAGAAACGTCATCACGTGACTTTAGTGTTTACCGTTGCTACGGAACGATATGCAACATTTTTACGAATAAACCGGTACACTGATCTGCGATCAATATGGCGTCTGCAACACTTGCAGTGGCAAGACGTATTGTGCCGGTAAGGAGCAGAACCGAATTGAGGCAAAATACCAAAATTTGAAAATCACGAAAGTAGGCGAGTTTGGCGGATTACCGACGACTATCCATAGCGAATGCCGCCAGGCTACTGTTGACATCAGCTGGCATCGCTGACAATTTATTTAAACTATTTAAAATATTTTTAAAGTGCGGAAGTGATAGTGATAACTGCAGAAATGTCTGATGAAGAAGACAAAGTAAGTGCAACCTTCAATTCTGATGAATATTTCAACTTTCGTGAAATCGATATTTGTAGGTTAAAACCTTCGTAGGTAAAATATTGTGTTAAGATCGTAAAACTTTGCTTCTGATGAATAAATAATTTATTTTAACAATTTCTAAGGTGTCAAAGTGAGAGTGGTAACCTTAAAAATGTCTGATGAAGAAGACTATGCAAGTGTAACCTTGAATTTTCATCAATATCGTAATTTTCTTGCAGTCTACATTTGTAGGTTAGAATTAGTGTAGCGTCACTTCGTGTTTTATATACATCAACGAAAAAAAGTTTAATAGGTGTAGATTCCTTTAGGAGAAATTTAGAAAGTTTTAAAAGTTTCGAAATGTGGAAAGTTTTAGACATTTAGAGACTTAGGAAATTTTTACAATATTTTCTGTATAAAGACTTGGAATTTTTATAATTTTTTAAGTTTCGCTAAAAGCAATTTTTAAATTTTTAGAAATTTAGAAATTAAGAAACTTAGGAAAAAATTACACTTTTCTAAAAATAAAAAAACTTAGATATTTTGAATATTTTCGAAACTTTCTTTAGAAGAACTTTAGAAACTTTAAAAAATGTATAGATTTATAAAGTTGGAAAAATTCTATAATATTTATTAAAGAAATTTTTTTTAAATTCTCTTATTTTGCAACGTTTTTTAGATAAAATTTAGAAACTTTGAGTAATTTCGAAACTTAAGTAAATTTGCACAATATTTTCTGAAGAAAAACTTATAATTATTGAAAAATTTATAAGTTTTTTTTTCAATTTCTACAATATTTTGTAAATAGAAACAATTTGTTTTAATATTCTACATTTTTTGAAAAAACTTTAGAAACATTGAAATTCTCATAATATGTTCTAAATAAAAAACTTAGAATTTTAAAAATCTGTCTATGTTTTTTAGGAGATTTAGAAACGTAAGAAATTTTAACAATATTTTATAAATAATAAATTTATAATTTTCTATGTTTTTGGAAGAAATGTGGACATTTTTAGAACTTTAGAGACTTAGGAAATTTTTACAATATTTTCTGACTAAAAGCTTGGAATTTTTTTAAATTTTCTAAATTTGTTTGAAGAAAATAATTTTTTTTTAGTAATTTAAAAATCTTTGATATTTGTAGACAATTTTGTGACTAAAAAATTATAATTTTTTAACAATCTCTAAGTGTCTTTAGAGGGAATTTAGGAACTGTTGGAATTTTAGAAATTTAGAAGCCTACGTAATTGTTACAATATTTTCTGAGTTTTTTATTTAGTTAAATATTAAACCAAGTCGGACTCGCGTGTCTTTTTGTATTAAATGAAACATTTACATGTTTAAAAAAAAAACTTATAAGTTTAAAACAAAAATCAGAAAATCTTAGAAATTTATAACGTTAGAAACTCAGTTTTTGAAAAGAAAATTAGAAACTTGAAAAATTTATCCATTTACATTAAATTTTTTAGGATTAGAATCATAACCCGACGTACGTTTCGGAGCTATACACCGATTCCCATCATAATTTAAATTTAAAAATATGTCTTAGCAAAATTTGTAATCATAAACAATAAAGATCACAGCCTGATTTTACATTTCGCATGTGTCTGACAACCATTTTAGGTTTACATGTCACTCAGCGTCACTTACAATTTACATTACACCAAGACGTTGCGTAAACTTTGCTCCTGACGAATAAACCCTTATAAAAATGACCCATTAACAGTTTCTAGGAAACGCGTCTAGAAATAATGTATTGGTCAATTTGGGTCCAATCTTTTATTATGAAAACGGTAGTTAACTTATGAGTTGAAAAACGAATAGGAAATGTAAATATTACTAAAATAGTTCAAATGTATTTCAAAGAAATTTCCAATGAAATGTAAAAAAGGGTAGAAAATGTACAGTGAGTATTTATTGGGAAATAGTACATTCTGCAGAATTAAAAAATAAAAATTGTAAGGCCCTTCTTTATTGATTAAAGTTCTGAGTTTCAAGTTAAAAATTCTAAATCTTCACAATATTTTCATATATCTCAACAATTTTGCATTGTTCACATTGACAATGTATATTTTATTTATGCAACTTCATCTATATACATATCTTAACCATGCTTCTGTGTTCTAAGTTTGTAACCATTAAAAGTAATTGTGACAACTGATTAGATGCATAAATTCAAAAAAAGTATTCCTTTTTAGGACACCTGTTCTCCTTTGAGACCCAAGAAGTATAAGGTAGATTATTTACAAAGTGGATCACAAAGTTCCATTCCTCCATCTACCTGGTATCGCTATCAGAAGAAATATAGAGAGCTGGTAAGGAAAATCAAATTTCCTGGCAATATATTTTATTTTGTGAAACTGTTTTCGCAATGCTGAATTCTCGCGTTTCAGACGAAGAGTTCTTCCTCTAAGGAAAATCAGCCCAGCTCATTGAAGGAAAGTGGTTGTTCATCAAACGAAATTTCATTAGCGACCAGTAATATGGTTACTACTGACAACATATCTGAAGACACTACAGAAAAGGGAGGAATACATGTTTGCCAGGCAAGAATTAATTTGTCTGAATCCAAAACAGATTTACCTCAGGAAAAAATAGATGTCTTAAACAAGATGATATAATGGAAGAAATTAATTTCCCAGAGGAAGAAATGGTTTCACCAAATATTGATGAATATGAGGTAAGTTACTTTCGTTAGTTATTTTTTTCAATCCAGATTATCGGCGAACTATGCAAAAGAAATAAAAAATTATATTAGTGTTTTTCAACGATTTGATGAAATCATACTTTATTTTATATTTTTTAAGGCTCCAATTATCGAGGAAATTTATTAGAAAAAATCTAGAGAAAGTTGTTTTCAATTTTTTTTTGAATATTATAAACAAAAACCTCGAATAGTTTACAGCTCCTAATTTTGGTTTGAACTTTCCAAGAAAACTGTATCGCTTGAGCCCTTAAAATGTTCTCGATTACATTTTGCAAATCCAATTGCTCTATCAGTGGAAGAAAACTGTATGATTGAATAAAAATAAGTTTTTTTTTTTCTTATCAAAATTGCCGTTTGCAAAGAATTGATATTGAATTGATATTGAAAACTAAAATGCTGTAACTCTCTTTTTTTAATGATAGATGAGCAATCAAATTTGAAAATGTTTTTGCAATAGAAAAAGAAAAGTAAATTATTTAAATATTGTCATCGCATCAACTAATTTAGTATTAGATTTATAATAACATATTGTATTCCATGTATTAATTATCTATGAATGATATTCTTGGTTTGAAAAGTATACTAAATATCTGAAAATTTTAAAGTTTTTTCGGGTTTCAATCGTGTGCAAAAAACTATAATATTGCCGACGTTACGATACTAAATATCTGTTTCTTGAAATTGTGTTAATTTCATAAGATTGCTATTTTTGCAGCTGTTAAATGTTGATACGCAGATTACCGCGGAATTAATTCAGAAGGTTCATGTGTTCGTCAATGGATTGACCGAAGAAGTAGATGCTGAAGATCATACTAATCAACACAATGAGGTAACATTGGTGTTCAAGATTTACATGCAATTTTTCTTGTCCTTATTAATTCTATTTGTTTTCATGTATTTCTAATTTAATTGCTGAATTCTTCTTCTATCAGCTGAGACGTCACAATATTTATTTCTTCAGCCGGTCCTTGGTCATTATATTTACACATACACGTCTTATTACAATTATACACACACTCACAGATTCACTCACTCTCGCTGTCGTTTCCCAATTTTCAGCTACCGTTGAGCTCAGTTCGCCTGTTGCTGGCAGCGAGATTAGTCATTTTTACCAAATGTATTTTATTTCTGTTAATTAATAAATGACCACGCTTTTTTAGCGTCAGCCTTGTTAACTGGAATATATTTTGGTGATTTCTTTATGTAACCCAGTGCAGTACTATCCGTCAAACAAAAGAACAATGAAGAAAACAAATACAGTCCATTACTTTAATTTGAGTCAAAACATTGGTCCTACGACCGGATAGTACATTTTTTGAGTCAGTGAATCGTCGTGTGATAGTCTGTGGCAACGTCTTTGGTACAATAAGTGCAGTTCTAAAAGTGCATGGGTGATTAAAAAATTACTAAGTGATTTGTGGCTTTTCAACTTTTTGACTTTTTAACTGTGTGACTTTTTAACTTTTTGACTTTT
>CAKNXH010061436.1:1511-57744 GCA_932178445.1 Andricus quercusramuli
GCACTTTCACTTCAGACTCTGCCTAGTCAAATCGCGAAGTGCCCGACAGGCTCCGGCGAGGTCCAGAGTAAAAATAAAACCTTTGGGGTTTACTTTTCCCGCTACACGGTGGGCTGGCTTGGGAATTTACAATTCAAAATAATCTACAGGTCCCAATTGTGAACGGATTTAAACGTTTTTTTTTAGAAATGATTAGCAGTAAATTTTCGAGAAAGCTTATGGATTATACGTATAAATTTTTGTTTCAGTATAATTATTCATTCAACGCAAGTTTTTTGCTCTAAAGAAAATAAAAAAGAATCTCGATATGTATCATATTTAACATAGATGAACTTAGAAAACATAAGTAATTAATTTGAAATATTTTTAGTGTTCTTCAGTATAAATAATTTCCGAATTCAAGCCTTTTAGGGAGGAGCGGATCATTTGAAGCAAATTTAATAATAAATTATTTTATTATTATTAAAATTAATATTAATGAATTAATATTATAATTATTTTTAAAAAAATTCAAAATTAACCAAAATTGCATTCGACATATTTGTTCTGTAAACATCTTAAGCCTGAGACATTAATTGTCAACAATAATAATAACAATAATATGATATAATAATATAATAACCATAATTGGCAAATAAAAAATCTGTCTTTGATTGAATATCTGGTTTTTAAATGGTTTATAACAACAATTATTTCAATTATTGAGAGCTTTTATACACCGAATATCATTTTTAAAAACTAATTCTTAGCAATTACACTCCAAAACAAAATTTCCTTCCAATATCGTATCAATTTCGTAACTAATGGAAAATTTCTCTTCTCACTCCCTCCCGCCACCCTTTTATTTAGGTACTTTATTTAAAGCGAATTTACAGACTAAAAATTCCATACGCGTCACGAGTCGTTTGTAGTAATTAGATTATCAATAACAATAATGGTTTATTGTTGATTCATTGGATGAAAAATGATTCAGAATACGTGTAAAATGCTTTCTATCTTAAACGATAAACTATAATTGTTTTTAACTTTTCAGTAAGTAGAGCCAGTAAAAGGTGTTTCGTTTATGAAATTTGTTATTAACATTTAAAATCTTAAAGGCTATTTCACTCAAAGACAGATTTTTCATTTTTTACTAAACCTTAGTGTTATTGTTTACAAAGTAATTGAAAATTTATATAATTGAACATTTCAATGGTTGATAACAAGTTTGTTTAACAAGACACCCATTTCGTGCTTTCTCTCACTGAGTTTTTTTCTAGACAAAGAAAGAGTAAAAATTTATATATTCAGTGAATTAGAGAATAAACAAATTTATGGAAAAATGTCAGACTTAAAATTTCAATAAATATCAGTAGAGATGGGGTAATTTAGTTCAATAAAAGTCTATATGTACTCGTTAAATAAATCATTGATTTAATTCATTACAACAAGCATTAATTTATTTATAATAATATTATTAATAATAAAATAAATAATAAGAAACCAATCCCAAAGCTACTGGAACGCGTACGTCATCCGCTTCTGCTCCTTCTGTCCTAGAAGGTAAGCAAGAGCGGATGACCTTTCGCGGCAGACAAGACAGTTGGAGATGAAGGTTTCACCTCTGGATACTTTTTTAGAGCTACCAATCTTTGTAGAATTTGAGAGGAACAGTGTTGACGGACCAGATGGAGTGATCCCAGGAGAACAGCCTTTTGCATCCGGTTCGCGATGAAATGAGCCTGACGCTGGCAAGTCGGAATCTTGTTGAGTGGGCTGATAAATGAAGCTTTCATACCTCCAAGACAGCCGATTATGAGAATTATAAGATGGACTTTGTAGCCTCGGTACAGCCTACTCAGCTCTAGAAGAAGTGCTTGATATTTCGCCCGTTTTTCTCCCTCCTTTGCCGTGATATTACCATCGGCTGGTGCCGAGAATTCAATCACGTAAATGATCTTGTTCTTCAGATCTTGGAGGACAATGTCAGGCTCCGTAGCACTGATACGTTGAGCGGTGGAGAATGAGAAATTCCAGTATATCTTACACTGATCATTCTCCACAACGGACTCGAGTTCCCCCTGGGCGTATGGCAAGACGGGCAATAGATCAACACTATAGAAATGCCTAAGATGGTAATATAACACTTTTAGAGTTGCATTGTGTCTCTCTATGTACGTGTAGCGTGCATATTTAAAGCATCCACTGAGAACACGTCCAAGTGTTTCTGGCTCTTGCTTGCACGCTCGGCAGTTGGTATCGCGTACAGGTACATTCATTATGCGCTCGCGGTGAACTAAGGTGTCTAGCTGGTGTTTAAACAAGCTATGGGCCTGTAGTTCTTTGGAATTGACAAATCTCCAGTCTTAGGGATCAGTACCTTGCGTCCTTCGACTAGCCACTGCGGGACGGGTTGTTTTCCGTTTAAGAAAGAAGGAAATATACGAGCTAGATGTTGGTGCGTAGAAGTAAACTTCTTCCACCAAAAGTTGATGATTTTATCTGGCCCTGGCGCTGAAAAGTTCTTAGTTCTAGCGATAACTTTCTTTACTTCTTCAGCAGAAATTAGTGGACACTCTTCCTCTGGACATTGTAACCTTTGCCTTTGGGAAAAGTTTTGAAAGAATGATATATCAGAAGCGTCTTCATTTAGCTGATAATTATCTCCATATACTTGCTCCCAGAAGACTTGAATCTCTTCTCGACTAGGCGGATTCTTAACTGCACATGACGTTTTATTGAACAGACGGGAAGGATTAGTAGAAAAGGTGGAATTTTCCTGAATCCACTTGACTCGCCGTTCAAGACGCTGTTTCGCTGTTGAAAGAGATCTTATTTTTTGCGTCCAGTGCTGCTTGATGGTCGACAGTTTAAACTTGTTCAGCGTGTGATTTGCTTTCCTCAAGTTTCGAGCAATTGCCATAACTTTTGGAGTGGACTTTTTATTTGATGTTACGTAGCTGATCACACACTGAACATTTGATGCATGCCGTCTCGCCGTTTTAATTTTGAACTCAAGTTGTGCAATATGGTCGCGTGTGTTACTCAGACGTACCGAAGTATCGTTACTTCTATCGTCGCTAAGCAGGGAGACAGCCTTCTCGTAAACTACACAGTTCAGATTCCAGATATTAACATCTTCGGGGAGCAAATCGCGGTGAGCAGTATTAGCTTCAGCTAATCTGTCCATCCTGAGGAAGACTTTTTGGTGGATTGATCTCCTACTTCTCATATTATTATATTACTGGTATTATTAGGAGAAGTTGTAGGCTCCGGAAGCTTCGATCATGATTCCTTGAAGAAACCAATCCCAAAGCTACTGGAACGTGTACGTCATCCGCTTTTGCTCCTTCTGTCCTAGAAGGTAAGCAAGAGCGGGAAATTTACGCGTGAGAACATTAGGCAACACTGTTCCTTGGAGTCAGGTCTCTAGCCGCGGATGACCTTACGCGGCAGACAAGACAGTTGGAGATGAAGGTTCCACCTCTGGATACTTTTTTAGAGCTACCAATCTTTGTAGAATTTAAGAGGAACAGTGTTGACGGACCAGATGGAGTGATCCCAGGAGAACAGCCTTTTGCAGCGGGTTCGCGATGAAATGAGCCTGACGCTGGCAAGCCGGAATCTTGTTGAGTTGGCTGATAAATGAAGCTTTCATACCTCCAAGACAGCCGATTATGAGAATTATAAGATGGACTTTGTAGCCTTGGTACAGCCTACTCAGCTCGAAAAGAAGTTCTTGATATTTCGCCCGTTTTTCTCCCTCCTTTGCCGTGATATTACCATCGGCTGGTGCCGAGAATTCAATCACGTAAATGATCTTGTTCTTCAGATCTTGGAGGACAATGTCAGGCTTCGTAGAACTGATACGTTGAGTGGTGGAGAATGAGAAATTCCAGTAGATCTTACACTGATCATTCTCCACAACTGAGTCGAGCTCCCCCTGGGCGTATGGCAAGACGGGCAATGGATCAACACCATAGAAATGCCTAAGATGATAATATAACACTTTTAGAGCTGCATTGTGTCTCTCTATGTACGCGTAGCATGCATATTTAGAGCATCCACTGAGAACATGTCCAAGTGTTTCGGGCTCTTGTTTGCATGCTCGGCAGTTGGTATCGCGTGCAGGTACATTTATTATGCGCTCGCGGTAATCTAAGGTGTCTATGACGCCGTCTTGACAGGCAAAAAGAAATCCCTCGGTCTCCGATCTCAATCCAGAGGACTTGAGAAACATGTTGGACAGACCCATTGAGAGCTCTTCTCTACGTATGATCCCGTAGAACTTACCATGAAGGGGTTTGTCAGCATGTTCTCTTAGTAGGAGCGTATGTTCTGCTTCCCGTATACGACTTTTGAGCACCAGAGGTGTTAGTGATGCTAGCTCTTGTGTAGTGTCGCTGGAATTAAATGGGAGGCCAAGCTCCTCTGCGGCCCTATCTGCGGCATGGTATAAAAACACCGCAGCATTGGCGACTTCATTTTGATGTACAAGTAGCATAAGGGAATCCGTGCTTTTAAGAACTGAGCAGGCTGTAGCCAGAACCGTTCTTCGATGAAGACACTCCAAGCTCAGCAATCCTCTACCCCCTTTATCGCGAGGGAGATATATCCGAGGTACGGAAGATCTAGGATGAAGACTTCGATGTATTGTCATCATCCTGCGTGTGCTTCGATCAAGTTGCTTCAATTTATCGACGTTCCATTTTACTGCACCAAACGTGTAGAGCAGTATAGGAACGGCCAGCATATTGGTTGCCTGGATCTTATTCTTTCCAGATAATTCGGAAGCCCAAATTTTTCTGAGAATTTGGCGATACCTTTTTCCAAGGGCCGTTTTTAAGTTATGCACATTTTGGGTTTCCGCTTGCGGTATTCCAAGATATGTATATGTTTCTCCAATACCAAGATGTTGAATGGTATTTCCGCCTATGAGTTGAACATCCTGATCGTCACGGGATGATGTAGTTTCTAGTCTTCCTTGGTGTAGGTGGACGCAGGCACACTTGTCCAATCCGAAGCTCATGCCAATCGCTTTGGAATACCTATCTACCGCATCTACAAGGATGTTAAGGTCCTTTTTTGAGGAAGCAAAGAGTTTAAGGTCGTCCATGTATGAAAGGTGGTTGACCTTATATTCTCTTCTGTTCGGCGGGCCACATAGGTATGCAGAGCTTTTGCCTCGGAGCACAATAGATAGATGCAAGAGATGCAGAAAAGTATCGGACTTAGAGAGTCTCCTTGAAAGACCCCCCTCTTATATGTGACAAAGCTTGTAGTCACTTATCTTTTGTCAGATGTTATGACAAATCTTGTCCTCCACAAGAGCATAAGCTGTTTTATGCATCTCACTATTTTTGGATGCACCTCCATGCACTCAAGGAGCTTAATAAGTAGCTCATGGTTCATGTTATCGAATGCCTTGCGGTAATCAATCCAAGCCGTGGGCAGATTGCGTCGATACCTGATCGAGTCCTGAGTAATACACCTGTCTATTAACAGTTTCTCCCTGCAACCTGCCAGCCCTCTCTTGCATCCACGTTGTTCGACTATTACACTCCATACCGGCTCGATAGATGTTAATATCATCTCTTTGAGGATGCCAGTGAATAGCTTGTAGTTGGTGTTTGAACAAGCTATGGGCCTGTAGTTCTTTGGACTTGACAAATCTCCGGTCTCAGGGATCAATGCCGTGCGTCCTTCCACTAGCCACTGCGGGACGGGTTGTTCTCCGTTTAAGAAAGTAGTAAATATACGAGATGAATGTTGGTGCGTAGAAGTAAACTTCTTCCACCAAAAGTTGTTGATTTTATCTGGCCCTGGCGCTGAAAAGTTCTTAGTTCTAGCGAAAACTTTATTCACTTCTTCAGCAGTAATTATTGGATACTCTTCCTCTGGACCTTGTAACCTTTGCCTTTGTCAAAAGTTACGAAAGAGTGATATATCAGAAGCGTCTTCATTTAGCTGATAAGTATCTCCATATACCTGCTCCCAGAAGACTTGACTCTCTTCTCGACTAGGCGGATTTTTAACTACACATGACGCTTTATTGAACAGCCGGGAAGGATTAGTAGAGAAGGTGGAATTTTCCTGAATCCGCTTGACTCGCCCTTCAAGGCGCTGTTTCGCTGTTGAAAGACATCTTATTTTTTGCGTCCAGTGCTGCTTGATGGTCGACAGTTTACACTTGTTCAGCGTGTGATTTGCTTTCCTCAAGTTTCGAGCAATTGCCCTAACTTTTGGAGTGAACTTTTTATTTGATGTTATGTAGCTAATCACGCACTGAACATTTGATGCATGCCGTCTCGCCGTTTCAATTTTGAACTGAAGCTGTGGAATACGCTCGCGTGTCTTACTCAGACGTACCGAAGTATCGTTACTTCTATCGTCGCCAAGCAGGAAAACCGCCTTCTCGTAAACTGCACAGTTCAGATTCCAGAGATTAACATGTTCAGGGAGCAAATCGCGGAGAGCAGTATTAGCTTCAGCTAATTTGTCCATCGTGAGGAAGACTTTTTGGTGGATAGATCTCCTACTTCTCATGTTGGCATTATCGACTATCTGCAAAGGTGGTCTTGCTGGAACGGGTGGAATGTTCGCTGGAGGATGTTGCTCCTCTTCCTGTTGATAAAGAGCTTCATATCCGTTTTTTCGCAAGAAGGATACCTGATCTCTCAAATACTGAGGCGTTTTAGGAGCATTTTCCGGGTGCATATTGCCCCAACGGTCATGTAACCTCTTCATGAATCCTCTCCGCGCCGGTGAGCTTCTTTGCCAACAGGTCGCCTCGGTTCGTTCCTATTGCCACTCCCAACTGAACCATGGCCTCCATCCGAGAGAGGCCTATTGTGGGTGGCACTGCGCGATACTTGTGTCGTAACCACATAATTCGTTGCATTGGGGAGTTAGCCCAAAGCAACGCGGCTGACTGCAAGAGCCGTAGCTCTTGGGCGATGGGCAATGTTATTATTGTTATTAATAATCTCATTATTACAAACAATAGACTGGTGACTTGCATGGAATATATAGTATGTAAATTTGCTTTGAATAATTGGCTTCTCCTTAAAAGGCTTGAATTTGGAAATTATTTATACTAAAGAACACTAAAAATATTAAGAATCAATTATTTATGTTTTCTAAGTTCATCTGCGTTAAATATATTGCTAAGCATTTCTGAAAAAAAAAAACGTTTAAATCCGTTCACAATTTGGAACTGTCGATTATTTTGAATTGTAAATTCCCGAGCCAGCCCACTGTGCAGCGGGAAAAGTAAACGCCGAAGGTTTTATTTTTACACCGGACTTTGCTTGAGCCTCTCGGGCACTTCGCGATTTGACTAGGCAGAGTCCAAAATGAAAGTGCTACTTCGGAATTTGCCTGACACCGCTCAGTCCATTCTGTATTTGACATCGGTCAAATATAGCATCACATAAATGAACACAGATTTTCGTGAACCGAATCCATTTAAAATCAGGCACATGATGCTGCAGAGTCTTTCGCGGACGAAAGGGTTTTTAGAGGAAATTATGCGATACGTACTTTTCCGAGTTGAAAGAAAAAATTCTAAAAGTTATGCGTATTTGAAATTAGTGCTTTCTTTTCCGAAAACACTAAAATTTTCTTTAAATTTGTACTTTCATGAGGAAGAAATCTTGCGAGTTTCATGCGGGCTGAATAACTTTTGTGCCCAGGAAATTTGTTTTGCATAATCGATATTTTCATTTATTTTGCAATGAAATGTCACGACTCGCGACTCTGATAATAATTATTATTAATAAAGTCAATTCATCTAAGAATAAATTATTCTGGTCATACGGTCCAGTAAAAATAATAGTGGATTCAGTTGTCATGAATCAATATTTATTCGTCAATTTGATGAAACCAACGTACGTTTCGACCTTGTTGCAGGCCTTCTTCAAGGTTATACATAACTTGTAGTAAATCATCCAAGACATTTCAATTTTTGGTTATTTTCACAAGAGAAACAACATGTTTTTGGTGTGAACCAAATTCAGTTGTTTATTTATTGTTTAAAACTTTAAAATTTATGATTAATATAATTTAAATAGTGTCCTTTAAAACATTTAAAAATTGAAACCTCAATTTCTCGAGGCTCCGATATAGTAATTTTACTACATTTTGGTTCAATCGAACGAAAACAGTGTTTTGATTTGAAAGGACAAACATGGACTCAAATGGACTGAAACGTACGTTGGTTTCATCAAATTGACGAATAAAGATTGATTCATGACAACTGAATCCACTATTATTTTTACTGGACCGTATGACCAAAATAATTTATTCTTAGATGAATTGACTTCATTATTGATAACAACGGTCGAAGAAAATATCACAGTGTGGTAGATATTCCAATCACTGTACATAGATAATAATTATTATTATTTATAACAAATGGATATGATTATAAAACATTTATATTCAATGAATGAATAACTTAGTTGGAAGATTATGTTTAAATATTGTGAAAAACTTTATAAAATCCAATATGCAATTGTGTCTTGCATTCTGTCTTGTGCAGCCGTCGGTTATGGACGTGTCGATTCGCTCCGCTTCGGTTTCCTGAGATTCCTTAAGTGTCTAAGATTATTATGTATATAAAGCTGGTATATCGTAAAGGTATATTGTAACTTCTAACTTTTGCCTAATTCGTTCGATTGTTTCTAATTGGTGTGAGCTTCTTTAAAAAAGTTTTTTTCAATACGTTCCAATTACGACACCATGGGAGCGTGTCCGGAGTGCAATGTAGTGATTTAAAGAAGTGGTTCTGAGGTTACAGCCTGTGTAAAGTGTGGCAATCTCTTTCATTTGACCTGTGCTAATTTCGGTATCGAAAAAAAAACTTTTGTTCAACTTAAAAAAGGGCAGATTGATTCGGTCTGCAAGGAATGTAGTTTTCGACTACTAGTGCCACCTCTGCGGTAGTTATTGCCAACCCTCCTGCTGGATATGAGATCAGTGATTCTCGTCACATCGAAAATGGAAATTCCGCATCCTTTACTCCCACTTCTGTCAATGAACCTGCTCTACCTCCGGGTTTCGTTGAACTTTTACGTCAAGTGGTCTCGGAGGCCCAAAGTGAGATTTAAACGAGATTCAGTGAATTCGAAACCCGACAACAAGATTTTAATTTGTACTATTCAAAAGAAAGCTGAATACCTTAAGGCTAAAGTGGTTGCGCTTAAGCATGCGCAGAATGTCAATGATGAAGCGGCTTAACATACTACGCTTGAAATTCATGGCCTTCCAATGAAGCTCAACGAGAACCTTATGGCCAACGTTGAGTCAATTGCCAGGGCTCTTGACGTACCAATTGCTAAGAATGAAGTTGTCAACCTCTACCGAATTATTAAGACAACATCTCTCACACAACCTACACCCCCTCCGATAATCGTTGTTAAATTCGGTCACCAAGATCTACGAGATAAAATGATCCAGAGACGTAAAGTCAAAAGAGATTTTTCTACATTGAATTTTGCATGAACCGGAAATCACAAACGCATTATTTATCTTCGTGAGGCCTTAACATATGAAATTAAAAAACTGATGAGGGAAAGTAATGGGGAGCGCCAAATTGCAAAAGGAAGAAAAAGCAGTATAATACTAGCTCAATTTTATAAACTCAGGAACCTAGTCCAAACTAAGATTAGAGATATGAGATAATCCACAAATCCAGTAATCTTCTGAGAAACTTTTCCAGAAACTCAGAAACCAATGTCTTAAATGAAGCCTTCCTTCGAACGTGATTAAGATGTAAAAAAATTTCTCAAAGAGGAGAAAATGATAAAATTAGGTTGGTCATCCGTTCCAAATAAAAATACAAACCTTTATTTCAAATGAATAAAAGTGTCCAACGCTATACAATTAACCGAGGTTTCGTCACGGCTTTGTGTCTTCTTCCAGGTTGAATTAAACTAAAATCAGAAGAAAAGGAATGTATTTTCGTATGCTAAACTTGAAAGCCAAATACATGAGAGAAACCTTAAAAGTTAAAAAAAAAACACATCACAGTTTACAGAAAAAACCAGTAAAGTAATACAAAATAAATGTTAACCTAAGCACAATATTTTGTTTATAATCGCAAAAAAATAAGAAGAAGAATTACCTGTTTCATAGTGTAAAAACATATGGCGATAGTGTCAAGTAGTCAAAAATTAAGTCCTTACAATATTAAAATCGTTCAACCTCCTGAAAAAACGGAGGCTGAACCGTCTAATAACAATTACATGTCAAACACAACATTGCGTTGTTGGTTATGATTGATGAAACGAACAGCTGCTTCGTGAAATGAAAGCTGAATATTAAGAAAACTTAGAGTATGTGGAAAGTATATAGATAAACAAACACAAATAGAAACATAACTCGAAACGTAAGTCATCTAATGAGCGCGCCAGAAAGCTTGAAATTCAAAACAGGTTAATAATTTAAAATGCATTGGCAGTAATTGTTGATATGCCATCTTTCAGTTTGCAAGTTGACACAATCATCACAATATTTAATTATGAAAATTTATTCCACAATCTACTGTTTATAAAAAAATATTTTCTCTTGCTAAAATTTTAATATTTTTATAATCAAAATCGAAGACATGGCTACATGTATATGGGGCGTTATTTCTCAAGTGTACCCACTCAAAAAGTCGAAGTTGTCTGATCTAAATTAAACCTAGGCAAAGTGTTGTGCTATTGGATAGTAGTATATGGGGAAAAAATCTTGTCATTCGGATAAGTATTGACCGAGGGGGAGGGGGTAAAAGTTTTTGGATTTTCGTGGATATCATCTATTTCGGCAATTTTTAACTCTTCTAATAGCGATGAAAAAATTTTTGTCTAGTACAGTTTCGATAGGGGTTACACGCCCTTTCGATTGGTGCTACGCATTTCATCGAAAACTAAATATTTGACCTACAAAAATGAAGGTCAAAAAAAACTGCATTTTTTTTGGAAATACAACAGGTTTTTTTTTTTTTTTTTTTGGTCTTAAAAGAAAGCCTAGGTTTTTTCCTATAAGACCATGCAGATTAGAAAGTGCCTTCATGGTATTGTTTTTTTTTCAAAAGTAATAATATATGCTGGTATATTTAAACGCTCTCTGCATTTTGCAGGGTTGAGACTGCCATTATTTGAATGCCTGCATTACGTTAACTGATGAATTTTGAAAAAATTGAATAAGAGGTCGGGTCGAAAAGGTGGTTTTATGGATGGAAAATTCAACTTCTCACACTGCTCCAAATTCTTGGAGTCGCAGACAACTAATGATCGAATTCGAGACATCCGAACGACAAGCTAAAAATGCGAAAAAGTTAGTTGCTAACAATGGGATTTTAACTCTGCCTACGCCAAAAAGAGGAAAGCCTTTGAGTCTTGAAACTGAAGACCTCGTATCCAAATTTTATGAGCGTGACGACGTGAGTCGCTTAATGTCTGGAATGAAGAATTTTGTGTCTGTTCGAGTGAGTGACAAGAAAGTTCTCGTTCAGAAAAGATTGATTTTGTGCAATTTAAATGAATTGTATGCAGAATTCCTGTCAGAACATGAAGATATTAAAATAGGCTTCACGAAATTCACACAACTCAGACCGAAACATTGTGTTTTGGCAGTAGCGGTAACCACACAGTATGCGTTTGTGTTCACCATGAAAACGTGAAGTCAATGCTGAAAGAAATAAACATGCAATATTCAACGAACGATTTAGAGTTAATTTTAAATAGTTATCGCGATTGTTTGAAGTTAACTGTGTGCCCTGATGTGACAAGTTCCTGCCAATTAGGAGAATGCCAAAATTGCCCGGGTATTAATGAAATCAAAGATAACTTGATTGAAGCTTTCGATGAGGAGGATTTGGAAAAAATCAAATTTGATTCTTGGCTGCAGACTGACAGATGTACTTTGAAGACGCTGATGATGAATGTTGATGAATTTGTGAAGCGTTGCTGAAGCTAAGAACGCATAATTTCCTTGCTACAGAGCAGTCATTATTTTCCAAAAATCTAAAGATAACTTTGAAAAATGGTGAATTCGTTATCTCATTTGATTTCGCTGAGAACTATAAGTTTGTGCTCCAAAACTCGGCGCAAGGATTCCACTGGAATAATGATCAGGCCACAATATTCACAGTAGTTATTTATTATGTAAAAGATGGAGAACTCAAGCACAAAAGCATGGCAATCATATCAGACAATTTGTGTCATGACACTGTTACCGTTTATGAGTACCAGAAGATAATTCTGAATTATCTTAAGGCAAATTTTCCAGTCCAAAAGGTGTACTACGTCTCAGATGGAGCAGGTCAGAATTTTAAAAACAAGAGAAATTTTGCTAATATCCTAGCTCACAAGGCAGATTTCGGAATCCCAGCTGAGTGGCATTACAATCCTACCGCTCATGGTAAGGGTGCATGTGATGGCATAGGGGCGAATGTGAAACGAAATGCAGCAAGGCTTAGCCTACAGTATTCCGCTGAAGATCGCATTCTAGATGTTCCATCTCTATTTCAGTCGGCAAAGAAGTACTGCAAGGAAACTGAAATCATTTTTAGTAGCAAGGAAGATCACGAAGCCACTGCTAAAGATCTGAAAAGCAGATTCGATGCTGCAGTCACAATCAAAGGGATTTTGCAATACCATGCATTCATACCTACTGAAGATGGGAGACTTCAATTGAAGAGATTTTCTTCAGCCACGGAATGCGACTACTTCCCAAAAGAGAAGAAACGAAAATTGGAAAAAAAGTGAAAACAACTGTCACTAGAAAAACAAAAGGCGGAAAGAAAGGCAAATAGAAGACCAGACATCAGCAAAAGAAATCTCCAAGCTTCAATTTTACTTCATCCATAAAACCACCTTTTCGACCCGACCTCTTATTCAATAACTAGATTTTCCAAAATTCAAAATTTTTTCAAAATTCATCAGTGAACGTAATGCAGGCATTTAAATAATGGCAGTCTCAACCCTGCAAAATGCAGAGAGGATTCAAATATACTAGCATATATTATTACTTTTGAAAAAAAAACAATACCATGAAGGCACCACGGTGCGCTGCGGGGCTCTAGCGCCAGTGTCACGAGCGTACCGGAGTACTCGTCGCTTATTTTGATACATCAAAAATTTGAATCCCACTTTTTAATCTACATGGTCTTATGGGTCAAATATTTATTTTTCGATAAAATGCGTAGCACCAATCGAAAGGGCGTGAAAACCCCTATCGAAACTGTCCTAGGCAAAATTTTTTTCATCTCTATTAGAAGAGTTAAAAATTGCCGAAATACACGATATCCACGAAAATCCCAAAACTTTACCCCCTCCCCCTCGGTCAATACTTATCCGAATGACAAACTTTTTTCCCCATATACTACTATCCACGAGCACAACACTTTGCCTAAGTTTAACTTAGATCAGACAACTTCGACTTTTTGAGTGGGTACACTTGAGAAATAACGCCCCATATGCATGTTGCGAAAGGCCTGTTTTACTGTCATGATTTGTACAATCTCTTCTGTGTTCAGCTATGCGTGTCTTTAATCTCCTGCCGGTTTCCCCAATGTAGAATTTGTTGCAATCAGTACATTTAACCAATTATACTACATTAGATAAGTTTCCTTTCAAATCCTTATCTTTCTTGTTAATGAAAATATCTTCAATTTTTTGACTATTTTTGAAATACACATTTATATTGAACTTTTTAGGAGAACGTCTGATCCTATCTGATAAAACTTAAATGTACGGAAGAGTTAGAACTTTGTCATTTCTATTATGATCATCCAACCATTTTTGTTTCTTAGTGTTATTTGAAAAATTATGAATTTCATAAACCCTTCCTTTAATAACACTCTCAATAAGCGGAAGAGGATGCTCATAATAACATTACCTAATAATGTTGGTTTTCTATACCAATTTGTGATTAAACTTTCATTCTCAGTTTTAACGATGGATAAGTCTAAAAAATTTAAGGTGTTATTTTCTTCAGTTTCAAAAGTTAAGTGTATGGAGTTTTCAATCATGTTGAAAACTTCCACGAATTCATTAATTCTATCACTAGGAATTATTTGTGAACACATCATCGACAAATCTCTTGTGAAAAATTGGTTCAAAATTCAATTCAGACAAAGCTTTCCCCTCCGCAAAACCGAGTACAAAATCGAGATTAGAGATGCGTTCAATTAATAATATTATAATGAGTTTGCCCATCGAGACAAAAAATAGGACGTTTGGCATCTCCTGAGACGTTAACACCTAATCCCGCCCAAGCATGATTCTATAGATATTCATTTTTCCGCCTGATCACCTTTTAAAGACCTTTCTCACATTCCCAGTTCCAGACTTAACATCCTCATTTTCCACTACCTCTCTTAATTCAGAATTTAATTACTCTGACTTCTTTTTCGATGACATCACACCTGAAATACTTTTGCAAAAAATACTTCGAATCAAATCAAATGCCATTGGGACTGATGACATATCAATTAAAATAATTAAACTAGAGCTTGCAATTACATCTACTATCCTATTGCATATTTATAAAGCTTCCCTTCAGGTCGGTATCTTCTCAGATATCTGGAAAAAGGCAGTTATTTGCCCAATTTCCAAAATGTCGAAACTTACTACCCCGGAAGAGATCTGGCCAATTTCTATTTCATGTGCACTCTCTTAACCACTTGAAAAAATTGTTCACTTGCAACTTTCCAGATTTCTTAAATTATCTAAGGCCATTGACCCGATGCAATCAGGTTTTCGTGCAAAACATAGTACTCTTACTGCTTCCCTTAATGTAAGGACGGCTTTCTGACTAGGTTGAGGTCAAGTGTGGGGTTCCACAGGGCGTCATTCTAGCAACCCTGCTCTCGAATTTGTTCACATCTGACCTTGAAAGTGAACTTCAACATTGCAGCTACCACAAATATGCTGATGATTTCAAAATTTATTTATCGGGACCAATTTCTTCGTTAAATGGATTACTGGTTTTAGTCCAAGAGGAGATTGGTTGTGTGATCATCTGGGCCTGGAAGAATGGACTTACTCTTAACCCGGGCAAAACTCAGGCAATTGTTGTGGGACCCACTTCATCGCCGTCACTTAAAACTTTGGCATCTTTTCCACCACTTCGTTTCGACAATCTTACTATCCCTTTCTCCGAAGTAGTTAAAGATCTGGGATATTTTCATAACCCTACCTTGTTTTGGAAGGAACATGTACAAAGCATCTCGAGGCAAATATACAGTATTCTGCAGCAACTATATAGGAATAACGACTCTTTACCTACCTCTACTCGGATACTTTAGGTTAAGTGTCTAATCCTGCCCCACTTTGACTACGATTGTTTGGTATATGATTGTTTATCCTATGATTTAAATTTAAAGCTCGAGCGTGCGTTAAACGCCTGCGTCCACTTTATCTAAAATTTGCCTAAATACGAACACATAACTCCATACAGACATAAGGCTTGTCTGCTTAATGTTGCCAAGAGAAGACAGTTCTTTATGGGTAATTTTCTCTACACTCTTTTTCAGAACAAAGCTCCTGAATATCTATTCAACCTCTTCCAATTTGTAACAGAGACCTTTCAGCACAGTCTAAACTTCTTGTAAGACATAAAATCCTTAAGATTCCTTTTCACAGAACATGTCAGCTTCAAAGATCATTTATAGTAAGAGGTGCCCGGTTATGGAATAAAGTTCCATATGATATTGGAAATGCACCTTTCCTGTATCATTTTAAGAATCTGTTTCTTGAATATTTGTACAATACTCCTAATCCAACTTTTGAAATTACTTACTTGTAAACTATCATTTTAGTTTTCAAATATTTCATCATCGAATCTCTTTCTATATTTATAAACTATTGTAAGTATTCATTTCATATGCATACAGTTTTTCATTCCTCATTTATACCTTAACATGCACAGAGAGCTCCTAAATAATCACTCAATTTTAATATATTCGCAATAATCTTATACCTAATCTGATAAAGTTGGTTAAGTAGCGAAGTTTAACCTCATCTAAAATTTAAAAGGTTCCTGTTTCTTGCTTTTTTAAATAATAATTTGAACATTGTAAATTTAAAATCATGGAGTTAATAATTTTGTTAAAAATGTCGGATACAAGTCAGAAGCATAACTGACTTATAGATTAAATTATAAGATTAATCAAGTATATTGCCAATCAGTGCTTGCACAAATTTGTAATGACCTTGTAATATCATGTTCCTTAGAGGGCTATTTAGCCTTAGGGACTTCTTGAATAAATACAAATATAATTGTAAGGTCCAGATTTAAACGGAACAACGCAATAGCCCTAATACTACGAGTCACTTTAAGCTGCAGTAACACAACGGGGAAGACCACCTGTTATGCACTCATCAAGCAATCACTAAGGAAGGATACGAACCGACTGTATTCTCAAATCTCCTACACCTTAAAATTCTGGAAAGTTGCGTGGCCTACACATTATTACGCTTTATACTGCAATCATGGGAATATTCATAATTTCCATATGTGATACCATTACATCTGACACTTTCTTCCAATCGATAACTAAGGAAGGATACATGTATTTTTGACAACTGTGCTACTTACTAAATATGGCACCTCTAATCACTGATTGGTCATTATATTTCACCAATAAATATGAAACTTCCATTTTCTTGACATCTAAGAACGATAGATGCATTTTCACAGCTGTATCATTCACCAAGAATAGGTGTCTCATGAATATACAACTGCACCTAGAACTACTCACTTATCTAGTACTCAGTGAGGGATTCAGTGCATTAGTACCACTGCGCAATTAACCAAACATGGGCATACGCAAAAACCATCTACTGCAGACTTTTCCCACTATTCCACATGACAAACTATGCACACTCATTGGAATATAGGGTTATTTCTACTTCAACATCTTTTCTCCATATATGGATATGAAAAAGAGCAACGTGTATGAATACGACCGATCACGAAGAAGAAATAAGTTAATATCCAGTTCAGATTCAGTTAAAAGTTCAACAGTCGTTGTCAGTCTTGAGTATCTCTTGCCAACGCCCAGATTATAAGTTTGCCCACGGTAGAACCATCTATACTTAAACCCGGACCGAAGAGATGGCCGGTCAACACAATACTATCGGAAATCTCAGTATATTTCAAACCTTTAAAAAGTTATCATATGTGCTTATTTAGAAAATCTCAGTTACATCGATAACTAAATGAACACTTGTCGGAAACGGAAGGACGAACACAGGCAAAAAGGCTGAGCTGTCATCTCAACCCACTGACCAATATTCTCAGCATCTGCCGGTTGCTGAAGTGCCACCCCACCCTCAGGATCTCGAGACTAGATAGCAGAGGCACGTTCTAGTCAAGTCGAGAAAGAGATTCCAGCTTTTCATCATTCAATCAATTTATTTCTTATAGTCTGGTAATAATCCTCATCCCATTTTTCTAGTTTATTTTGTGTTTCAATCTAAAGCGAGACACCACCTTCAAAGGACGTAACACAGCAGCAGATACGAAAGGATATTATTTAAAAAGATTTGCATGTCTGAAAAATTTATATGAGAAATACCTCTGGCTCTTTTGCGATATTTTGCAGCATTCATGAGAAAAATTAAAAAATTATATTTTCAGGAAAATAATTCTCATAGCTTTCAAAAATGGTTTAGTCCATATATAGCTGCTGAAATGCCTTTCTTCCATTAGCAAAAACTTGAAAAAAAATATTAGGAAGAATAAAAAGTTGGCGATTGCCAGAAAATCGTTTTTATTACTTTCCATCAAATTTTGAAAACACGGAAAAAATATTTTCTGAAGCACACCACCCTTTTATTTTTTTCAGTATTCTTGAAAGTTTCTACTAATAGGGGAAAGGCATCCTATCAGCTTAATGCAAGCTGAATGATTTTTGAGGCCGCAAGAATTTTGTATCCCAATTAAGATATTATTTCAAAATTTCTCTTTTAAACGGTACAAGATACTGCAAAAGAGTGAGAGGTTTTTTTCATAGAAAGACTTTACACGTGCAAACTTTAATCTTAATATTTCCTCGTATCTGTCGTTGTTTGCGAGAAAGATGAGAAATTTCTTTTCTATGAAGAGAAAAAGTTCTCGTGGTCAGTTTATGGACAATTTGAGCTGAGTTTTTATTTTCTTCATTTTTGATTCTCGTTTTGATTCAATTACTTGTTATAACGATTAGCCTAGCTATCATACTTCCGGACACGGACAAAGTTTTGAGAGCGGGAACAATGGTTTAAATATTTTTGTCGGAGTAATTACCACCTTAAATTAATGTTTCAGTTTCAATACGGGCAGCAGGTGTGGTATTACCAGTTGCAAGCATTAATACGGATCGTAATTAATACATTAAATAGGCAGCATCATCAGTGCAAACGAATTCCAGCAATGGTTGTTATGGGAGGACCACCTTCGAGATCACGAGGTAATGCGATTCAGTTCTTTAGATCTTGCTACTTTTTGATAAGCTTTACTGCTAGGACAACGGATAAACCCATCAAAGTTCACACATCCTAAGTTTTGTCTTTAAGTTGCATTTTATAATTTCTATTGAAAAATGGGCCTAAATGTTTTCTAGAGAACTTTTACAGAATTCAGATTCAATGACAGATGATGGTGAGTTGGAAGAAACTTTTGCCACTACAGCATCTTGATGCTATCTTGTTTCGGAGCGGAATAGTTATTTAAGCCTCTGTATACTTTTATCACCTCCCTGGTAGTGATAGGTGGGCATTTCTCCTCAGGTGTTATGACAGTACTGCACAGCTACTTAAAGATATAGATGTTCTTTGAGTTTTCTTTCAGTAGATTATGAACTTCGTATACTTCTCTCAAAAATGCATCGACCTCATCTGGCTTGAGCGGATGGTTGGCAGTAACTGGAGGGTCCTGGCGTCAGATAGTACCCGTATTCTGACAAGAATATGCTGCCTGACGGGCAGCAGCTTTGACTTGTTGGTAGCATGATAATGGATCCGCGGTTTGCGCGTGAACTGTTGCCCCCGGCAGTGAACTTTCTGCGAGATCTTATACAGTTAATCACACACTGAATGCTGGACGCGTAATGGCTTGCCCAGCCTATCTTGGTGCTGATTCGATGCATTCGACTGTTGATCTAACGAACAGCCGTTGGTTTTGTTTTACGGTTTGCATCCGTTAAATGTCTTGCTGCATGATACATACGTCCAGAGGTCGGATTCTTCGGAGAAATCTCCAATAAGCTCATCATCCAGTTCAGTCAGATCTTTGGGCTTGGGAGAAACCTGAATGTTGATGTTTCTCTGAGTCCTGAAGCATTGTTCTTCGTCTACTGGATGTCTGTTCGCGGTTGGACTTAGTGTCGTCACTCCTCTATTGCCGGCTTGTTTTGGCTGTGGTAGAGTAGGCGCTCCGCTAACATAGCCCCTTTTTTGGAGTTGCTCGGCATATTTTCGCAGACGTTCATGCGAAACGTTCGAGCGCTCTGGCAGTATCTCTTCCTCTTGGGGATTCATGCCGGCAGTTGGTCTCAGTTTAGCCTCTCTTTTTCTGTTGCTGGCTTGTTTTAGCTGCACAGAGAATGCAATCGAACAATGTAAACTTCTCGTGTGGGGATCACATTGGTATCGTAGCACCCCAGCAGGTCGTCTATAAGTGGATACGTTCACTCAATAGTATTAGGATTTTACCGGTCCATCGCATTGGCTGTATCTTGTATGGCTCCACCAACTCTAGAGTAGTCGAAAGTGTCGTCCGACCCACTGTCGAGAGCCCTGCGCGTTCGATTGTTTTGGACAGCACTCAGTACATGAAGAACTATTCCAATCCGAAACCAGATGGTATCAAGAGCTTCTGATGGAAGAAGTTACCCTCAACCCACCAGCATCTGGCCCGCATTTGCAACTCAAATCTGAAGTCTAAAGAGCCTATTCCAGATAGAATTGTTAGGACAATCGGACCAGTGCGGCCTGAGATGTAGGAACAACGCGAGTCACGGGAGGCGTAGCAGGTTCGCGAAAGAACCTATTTTTGATATAAGTGTCTGTAAAGACGCAGCATCCTACCAGCCCTAACTATCAATGGTCAGGCTTGATGACCGGACAGCTTTCGAATCGACCTTCTATAGACTTATCATTTGTTTATTGGAAACCTTGAAGGTGAATGCACACATCGTGAGCTGCATAGAGAAATTGATGCCACTCTGGAAAACTAGATTTAGTATCTCATCCGGAAAACATCGTGTGACAACTAACAACGTCACTTTTTAGATAAGTATCTGTATGGCTGAAGCATGAGCCCTCTTCTTTTTTGCCCCACATTATTGCTACTACCTCTCGCACTTCGCCATTCCGAAGGGTACTCCTGCGGCACTTAAGAGATTGGAATGAAATTCGGGTTAGAGAAATGCGCCAAGATTGATTTGAAGAAAGTAAAACTTAATGGCATCCCCGAAGATCCTGAGCTCGTTAATAGAAGCGCTATACGGCACCTTTGCGCTGGAGGGACCTATACATACCTGGGCGTGCCATAGAGCCGCATTCAGGACGTGAAATCTATAGAGGATACACCCCGATGCAGATACAAACGTCTCATCCGACAGATATGGTCTTCCGAACTGTCAGGAAACACGAAGAAGTAGGCAAAGGGGCGTTCTATAAAAACCAGCGGAGGAGGCTACTGAAACACTCGGGTTCGACTTCAATATCATAGGTGAGCAAAATGCGTCAAATCTTATCCATCTTGAATACTTACTCCTGAAGGCCCAGATTAAGAAAGCACAGGAGAAAAAATTCCGTGAACAGCTCCACGACAAGATAATGCAAGGCATCTCCCACAGAAATGGGGAAGATCTTGCGATGTCGTGTGAGCTAACGTTTGCTTTCCTTGGATCACCCGGATTGAAGTCGGGCATGGAAGGTTTCATTTTGGCATGTTAAGACGGTGTCATTTCCACTCTAGCATACCGTAGCCGCATTTTAAGCCAAGATATTCTTCATGATAGCTGCAGAGCGTGTCATGCACACCTCGAGCATCTAGGACACATAGTGTCTAGTTGTCCAACTCATGCGGAAACGACCTACATCCAAAGGCACAATACAGCACCAAGAGTGATTTATTACCATCCCTGTCACTCTTATGGCATTAGCCCAAATACCTATCCGCTAAACGCTCATAGAGAAATAGATTGAATTGTCGAAAATGAGAAGTGCCGAAAATGCTGGAACTCCATAGTCTCGACAATTGTTTCTGTTGCACACGCGAGATCTGACATAGTTTTCTTTGACTTTGGGAAACGAACCATGCTTGTTATCAAATTCTCGGCACCAGCCGACAAGAACGTCACAGCTAAGAAGAATCAAACGAAAGAGAGCCGTCGTATGAAGGCGTTGCGACGGCTATACCCAGAATATTCTGCCAACATAGTCGTCCTGACCATCAGTGCTCTTGGGTGCACGAGGCTTTTGCCGGATCATCATATTGAGTCTATCGCAACGGACGATTGGCCAGGGATGGTGCTGACGGAAAAGTCCCCAAGCGCAGGAGAAAATCAATGCCAAAAGCTGAATGGTACTTGGGCGAGGTGTCTTCAATAGTAACTCTGGGATATTGAGAGACGTCCCTAACTATGCAGCTCTATCTTCGCATGGGTGAGTCTACAATCATAGACAAACCCTTTCTTGCTGCGATGCCAGCACTATTCATGTTAACGGATTCTTCATGGCTCGTATGCAGACTCTGCGGTGTCAGAAATACCTAGAGTTTCAACACGCTTCGCAACAATCTTTGCGAAGGTGAGTTGCCTACCTCTCGAAAACTGGTAATGAACGCAGAGCGCTTCCCCGAAAGCTGCATAAGCAAGCCGTAGACGAAGAAAAGTTAGCGATATCAAGCCTAACGGCAAGAAGCTGGTGTCTCCTGAGAGATGATGGCAATTTTTAGACAAGGAGGAATATCATCATCCAGCAGCTTCCTCGTCAACCCCAAGATCTGGCTAACAGATACACGAGATAATTGACAGAGGAGCATTCCCTTACAAAGCTGCGCAGTAGGCGGCCAAGACCCTTATCCTGAATTTTAACATCAGAAGTGAGAAATGTGCATAACTTCATTTTACATAAATGTAGAAAATCAGCCTTCGCCGAAGGAGCTAAGTTTTGTTGCTCTTATGGTGTTAACCGTGCCTCTGCCTTAAAGGGGAGCTACAGTAACTGTACTAAAAATATTCGGTTGAAATCATTTTCCTTGTGATAGGTGCTTTCGCAGTTGCGAAACTAACACTGCTTTGTAACTTCAAGCCACATCCACGTGCCAAGAATATGCTGACCTCATGTCGAGTACCTCGTGTTCTGTGGGCACACGTCTCTCGGTCGTGAGTCATGGCCATGGGTGTGACTTATCAAAATTCTCCTTAGAGCCTGTACGGTTTTCATAAATAGTAGTTGCTCCAAGTGGACCTTGCCGTGGTGGTTTAACCTGTTTTCAGAATTAATTTCATTAAATTTTTTCTTTAATAATAAGTAAAGGAAAGTAAGTGCAAATTGAGACACTTATGTTAAATTCAAATACTACCTTCTTCTGTTTCTTTTGTAAAGCTTAACCATTCCTGTACTAATCTATCCTTCTTTAGATTGTAGTATAGAAAATATTGATACATGCTATTCTGAAATAGGAAAATTTCATATTAAAATAGTATAAGTTCCTAAAACTATACTTACTTGCGCAACGTAGTTAGATGATACAAATTCAACACTACTATTAATACAATAAATTGAAGAATGTCATGTGTAAATGTTATGTATAAATGTGACCTCGTTGTTACGTAAAATGTACAGAACGTGTCCGCCGGGTGATAAGAAAAAAACAGCCGAATAAGCTACACTGAGCGAAGAATTCCCCAGTGGTTCGGGTTTACAGCCCAATAGTTGGAGTGGTTTCTCTTTTTTTCTGTTTCACACGAAGGATTGGTGCGCTCGCACCAACGAGTCGTGCGAGCTCCCCAACCATTGGGGTGCTCACCCGAAGCAGCAGCGGCCGAACTGGTGTGGTGCGCGCCCTATTGGTTGGGGAGCTCGCACCTATGATTCGGGAGATTCAAGTCGTCCACCGCGTTGGATGTTGCGCGTTCGACGTTTGCGCATGTTCGCTAATGGCCGCAGCTGATGAACATCAGGCTCTTCCCGAATATCACTGTTTCTAGTTTATGTCAATTTTATTATTCAAGTGCGAGATGTCAGCGGAATACAGTGTAAACTAGTTATCTAGTTTTTCTTTGGATAATCATTAATGAAGGTTCATTAACGAAGAATTATTTTTGTATATATACAGAAATAATTCTGGAGAAAAAATAAGGTTTTATATTTCTCTCACCTTCGTTAATGATTATCCAAAGAAAAACCAGATAACTAGTTTACACTGTATCCCACTGAATCTCGCACATGAATAATAAAATTGACATAAACTAGAAACAATGATATTCGGGAAGAGCCTGATGTTTATCAGCTGCGGCCATTAGCGAACATGCGCAAACGTCGAACGCGCAACATCCAACGCGGTGGACGACTCGAATCTCCCGAATCATAGGTGCGAGCTCCCCACCAGTTCGGCCGCTGCTGCTTCGGGTGAGCAACCCAATGGTTGGGGAGCTCGCACGACTCGTTGGTGCGAGCGCACCAATCCTTCGTGTGAAACAGAAAAAAAGAGAAACCACCCCAACTATTGGGGTGTAAACCCGAACCACTGGGGAATCCTTCGCTCAGTGTACACCGTCAACATTATTAAAGAATAGGTATTTTTGATACGATTGCACAAAATAGGCGATTGTCGAAGAGTGTAAAACTTGCAGTGTTCCGAATTTCCGTATCACCATATACAAATTCTGGATGTACGTGCTGATTTCCCGGCACCCTCTCTAAACGACTCTCCAGAAGGGCACACGAGCGCTTTCCTCGACGTTTGTCCTCGCACTTCACGCGATATCTTAATGCGAGTCACGTGTGTCTCTATTTCAGTAAATTATTATTATATTATATGATTGGGTCACTATACGTCAGGAATATCAGGATCTGCAAGTGGTTGTTCGATTTTATGTAAAATTCGTGAAATTATAGTGTTATATGAGGGACATTTGGGGTCCGAAGGATTTTTGAAAATTTTTAAAATTACGGGAGTTACGCCATGTTGAATTTCGGCATCAATTTAAATTTCAATTTTGACCAAAAAAATGACTAAAAAAAATTTGAATTCAGTTTTTGGTCAAGAAGGGAAGAAATTTCTCTTTTCTTGTTAAGACGATTCAGTTCCTTATAATTTCAATTTTAATTTGAAAACAAAAATTGGTGGTGACTCTTCTAGATCACGAGATAATGGCATTCTAATGGGACCGTGCGCTGCCACGGCGCTGCTCCCTCAGTGTCGCACAGTGAGGGAAGAACACATTTTTGGACAAAACTGCTTGGCACGTACCATTTATTTAAAGACTTTAAAATTGATTAAAACCTGACATAAATCGATGTAATAACTAACTAAAAATTATTCTCAGTTCGTTAGATTTACCAAAAAATTGTTAATAATGCTATGAAGAAACTAATGAAAACGAAACTCATTTTTTCGTTATTTGCAATGATGAGCTACTTAAAATCCATAGATTTTGTATGAAACACGACAGATACTAATGTGCAATTATAATTAGTCAAAAATAGTCGACCTTTAACAACTATCTAAACAATTTTTTGTAAACAAATAAACATTTCGACAATTTCTTCATGATTTTATTGCGGAATCAACTGAGCTTTTTCACAAAATAATGACAAAATGTTAATTTTGTCTATAGGCAATATTCACATTGAATAAACCATTTTTTACAAACATTTTTTTAAACAGAATTTTATAATTGTAATTAAGAGATTTTGATGCTATGCATAACATGACATCCAGGGATATTGGCAAGACAATACTAGTTCATTTAAAACAAAATTAGTCAATTAATGAAAAGAATGATCACAATGTGTATTTGTTAATAAAAATTGTTGACGAACATTATTGCTCATAACTTTACTATGAACAATCAGAGAGAAAGCACTTCAATATGTAAGAGACGAGGGGAACTCACTCAAAAACACCCCGATATGTGATAGGCAAGGGGAACTCACTCAGAAAGCACCCCGATATGTGAGAGGCTAAGGGAACTCATCCAGACAGAACCGTAATATGTGAGAGGCAAGGGGAACTCACTCAGAAAGCACCCCGATATGTGACAGGCTAAGGGAACTCATCCAGACAGAACCGTAATATGTGAGAGGCAAGGGGAACTCACTCAGAAAGCACCCCGATATGTGAGAGGCAAGGGGAGTTCACTCATGAAGCACCCCAATATGTGAGAGGCAAGGGAAACTCGCTCAAAAAGGACTACAATATGTGAGAGATGAGAGGAACTCGCTCGAAAAGCACCCCGATATGTGAGAGGCAAGGGGAACTTACTCAGAAAGCACCCCGATATATGAGGAGCCAAGGGAACTCATCCAGGCAGCACTACAATATGTGAGAGGATGGGGAACTCACTACGAAAGCACCCCGATATGTGAGAGGCAAGGGGAACTCACTCAGACAGCACCCTGATGAGTGAGAGGCAAGGGAAAGTCGCTCAAAAAGCACTTCAATATGTGAGAGACGAAGGAAACTCGCTCAAAAAGCACCCCGATATATGAGAGGCAAGGGGAACTTACTCAGAAAGCACCCCAATATGTGAGAGGTAAGGGAAACTCGCTCAAAAAGCACTCCAATATATGAGAGACGAGGGGAACTTGCTCAAAAAGCACCCCGATATGTGAGAGGCAAGGGGAACTCACTCAGAAAACACTTTTTTTGTTTGTTGATCTATCCGACTGAGAATAATTTTTAGTTAGTTATTGCATCGATTTATGTCAGGTTCTAATCTATTTGAAAGGTTTTACATAAATGGTACGTGTCGGGCGGTTCTGTTAAAAATGTGCTCTTCCCTTACTGTGCGACACTGAGAGAGCAGCGCCGTGGCAGCGCACGGTCCCACTAAAAGGCCATTATCTCGTGATCTACAAGAGTCGCCATCAATTTTTTTTTTCGAATTAAAGGTGAAATTATAAGGAGCTGAATCGTCTTAACAAAAAATATAAATTTTTTCCCTTCTTGACGAAAAACTGAATTCAAAATTTTTTTGGTCAAAACTGAAAATCAAAGTTTTTTTGAAATTTTCAATTCAAAGCGTATACTGTTATCTACAAAACCTACAATTTTTACAACCACTTGCCGATCCTGATTTTCCAGACGTATACTGACCCTATTATATTATTATATTATATATATATATATATATATATATATATATATATATATATATATATTTATTTATTTAATCTTGTTCTCGGGTAAATCCGGTTTTCCATCATAGCCACGGTCCAAATCAAGTGACTGGTGTATAAGGATGTTAGAAGTCAATATAATACGATGTCTGAAATATTCTGCGCTGATGTTGTAGCTACAAAATTAGGAGCGTAGTGGAGTTTGGAGTTCTTATTTCACCGCTGTTATCCATACACAGCGAACAGAATCGTTGGAGGTGACAACAGTCGCCTCTGGATGCTTTCTCAGAGCTACTATCTGTCACTACACAGGTTTTCTGTCACTTGCTTCCTGATGGTCTAGAAAATTTCTCACAATGCGACAGGTGTTCAATGAAACTGCCTTCTGGGCTGCTGCCAGTACCCTACTGAATCCTAAATGTTCAAGATGTTCAATGCACCTTGCTTGCAAATTGCCCGTAGCCGAAATTACAATAGGATGAATAGATGCATGTTTCACATTCCTCCATATTGTCTCCACTTCATGCGTTAGCTCGCTATACTTATGAATCTTGGTTGTATAGGTTAACTGCAAATTTTGGTTAAGTGGACAAGCAAATTCGATGATGTAGACTGTTCCATCTTTTTTCCTCGCATCACGATATCGGGTCGATTGGCTCGGATGTAATGATCAGTCTGGATAGCAGCATCCCAATATAAGAAGTAATCTTTTTTTTCTAAAAGGGGCATTGGAATGTATCTACATAAAGGCTTCCATTCTGTTAAGGGTCCTGGGTTTCGGGTAAGTTGTTGATTTATAATGCCCGCCACATCATTATGCCTTTGCGTATATTCTCTTTGAGCCATTACGCGACAACCATCAATAATGTGATCGATGGATCGTTTGTATTTCCACATGATCGGCACCGGTCAACCACGTCTTGATGTAACACTCGTTTTCGATAATTTCTGGTGCTGACAACCCGGTTCTGAATCACAATGACGAATAGTTCCGTTTCTGGATACAGGACGCCCTTTCTCAGCCAAATATTGGATGCCTCACTATCCACTTCATACTGTTCTAACGCTTTTGGGTGTTCGCCGTGGATGGCTTTCTGTCTCCATTGCGTTTCTAATTCCTATATGGTTTCTGCTCTGAAATTCAAGGCCTCCTTGGAGGAGAAATTCGAGGGCGTGTAGTCAAGACAGGTGATAGGTGTTGATTGTCCTAATCTTGTTGGCCGAGTTAAGAGAATTCTTCAGAACCAATCTGGAAAACTGCTTTATGACTTCGATCACTTGCTGCAGTTTCTTGTCCGAACTAGCGTATAGCTTCAGGTCATCCATGTATAGAAGATGGGTCAATTGATGACCATCCTCGTTACCATGTACTCGCAACCCATGCGACATGCTATTTAGTGTTTTGCTCAGTGGGTTCAGTGGGGTGATGCGTATTGATGTAGTTATCATTGGTTGTCCATGATCAAAATACTTGATTCTTGTACCCCAAAGCATCATCGCATGACTTAGGAAGTCAATAATGCGTGGGGGTCAATGTCTGCCATATGAAAGTTTCTTAGATGTTTACGAGCTTGCGTCATGGCAACAGCGTCGGTTTTAGCATTTGATTTCAATCAGCCAAGGCTCTCACAGCACCATAAACTGAGCAATTGATGGACCAGAGGTCGGACTCTTGCGAGATATCTCCACGAAGGGAGGCATCCATTTCAGCCAAATCTTGTGGCTGAGAAGTAAGTTGCATGTTAATTTTCCTCCTTGTTCTGAAATAGTGATCATCTCTTAGAAGGTGCCTGCTTCCTGAGGTTAGTCCTAATGTCGCTTCCTTATCTTCGTCTGCCGCTTGATCAAGCAGCGGTTGGGAACGCACTTAGCGTACATATCCATTTTTGAGTTGATCCGTCCACTCAATGTGAGCGTTTCGCCGGTGCGTCGTCGTGTTCCCATCAATATTCAATGTTTGGGAATACGCCGACTACCTGTTTCTCTCGGAGAGATTACATTTTCTTTCTAGTATTCTCTACTTCCGACAATCTCTCTAGACATGCCGATTTCACGAAGAATCATGGCAAACTGGCCTCGCGCCGCCGGTTTCACCTTTTTTCTCAACCTCAATGCATCGTTTATTAGGTTACTAATATTTGCATTTTTTACAGATTTACCATCTATAAAGAGAGAACCATGTGAATCCCATTTTACACGTTTTCGTAAATCTGGTTCACGAAGTCGTTGGAATAAAACAATTCCTTTATTTTTAAAAGTTTTTGGAATCTAGAGTCTGGTCATAACATTACCTGGAGTTTTAGTAGTATTTTTGCGATTGGGAACTTTTTAGTTAGCAGTAGAGAAGATATTATTTACAGGATTCATCGAAGAATCGTGCGCTTTCGTATTTCCAGTCTTAGCCTCTGATCTGAAACCTTGTTGTAGAAATTTCCTACCTGCTCGCTTGGCACCAAAACCATCTTTTTTGAATGTTCCATAATTTTTAATCAGATGGAAAAGGGATTCTTACTCTCGTGAATTAGCTGAGCTGGAAATATTTAAGAGCAGACTCCCGATAACCGGTGCGAGTAATAACAGTAAAAATCCACCCTACTGAATGATGAAGCGTTTTTTATTTTTTCAAGTACCCTTCGATGCTGACAATTTTTCTAAAGTATGTTTATGCTTGTTTACCTTGTATCGCTTTTCGTTGATGATGATCGAGGCGACAGAGGGCATGCATACATGTACACATATGAAAACTCATCAATTGGAAAAATATTCGTTCTAAAACGACAATCATCGGGTGTAGACTGTTTTATATCGAGAAAAAGGTAACCGTGAGGTTTAGATGTCGCGTCCTGATAAGCCTCCTGTAAAAAACGAGGATTTTCTGGATACATTTGACGAGCAAGATGTTGAAATTGAGCTCTGTCTCGATGATTTTTAAAAACAACGATATAACTCGTATTGAGTGATGTATCCTTTCTTCCATGTCCTTGATGGAATAAATTTTTCGAGATAAAGATAACACTAAGATTTTTGTGGTGACTACTTTTAGTGCAAGGATCTACAATTCTAATGTTTGAAGATTTGCGCATAAGATCATCGATAATTATGAGCTTAGGACGCTCATTATCGTTATGAAAATCACCTGGTTGCGATAATCCTTCTCTAAATTTTATGGTTTTGCCGTACTCAGAATAACCCGACTGCGATTCTAAATAGTAAAAACGAATACGTTTGAAATGTGTATCACACATGACATCGATGTAGCCTAAGAATTTTTTTGACAAAACAAGTTTTCCCGCATCCACTTGGTCCGCAAACCATAGCAGTGAAAAGATTTTGCCAACGAGTGTCCATTTTCTATACTGATATATAATTTACTATAGTTCATCATTTATAGTAAAATAACATAAATAATAAATTAATAATTAAATTGGTAATTAAATTGTCAATTAATAAATTAATTAAAATTAAACTAAAAATTAAACGAAAAAAACTGAATAACCTTTTTCGAAGAAGAGTTATTCAAGTCCTATATTGTTGCAAGAAGCAGAGGTTGACGAGGTGAATATTTTGCTTTTTTTTCTGTCACACTTTCAGATGACGACATATCTGCAGGGCAAATTAGTTTTTTTTTATTCACTTTTCACTATCAAATCTTGTGAGGCTTCACTTTGGTTGTCCGGCGTGGCCGTTTTTAAAGGTCACATATGGCAAACTTACTCCAGTAGGGTGGTTTAGATATGACGTCACATGTGTTCAACCAATAAGAATACTCTCACGAGAGAGAGAGAGAGAGAGAGAGAGAAGCGCGTGGTGGAGGTATATATCTCACGCATGCGTTTTAACCTGTTTTGCATACGCGTGAATAGGGAAAAATACAGCGTGACACTGCGTATGAGCACCCACAATTAACGCTAAAAATAAATAGTTAAAATACACGAAAATTTATTAAAATGATACGAATGAAACCTATTTTAAAAAGATTTCCATAATTTTTGAAAGGGATGCATTTTCTAACGTATTGAGTGTAAGAGATTGTTATCCTTAATAATAATATAATACAGGTAAATAAAGAGGGCGGCGATACTGTGAAGCGAGACATTCTGTAGAAAAACTTTTACAACCCTGTAATGGTCGTGTAAATGTTTGTAGTTATTCAGATAATACTGAATCGTTCAAAAATTTTTTTAAATTCAATATACACCTGCTGCGAAACACTTAGGATATTATCCTTCGTGTGCAAACTCAATCAACGATTCTGTGTCTAAATATTTATGGCAAGCACGCCTTGAATCCTATAGCAAGACTGTTAATCCTTCTCTCTAGGTACCTGTTGTACGAAGCTGGGTGAACCACCCAAATAAAGATTGCTAGCTATTTACTGAGAATATAGTCTCCTCAAATATTTGCCAGGCTGGCTGTTTTCTAACACTTTTGCCTCTATTTTGAGATTTTATCACTTGAGGGTAAATTTTGACGATGTTTCCCATGAAAATTGGAGGTGTGCAAAGCATCTGATTGGGTAGATCGCCATTTCGAATAGGATTTGTCAAAATGAAAAAATTGTCTACATTTCCCACTATTTCGGAATTTTCTTCAAGATAGTAGGTAGTCCTACTAAACGCCTAATTTTTCCCCTCCTACACCATCTACATTTGGTTCTTTGATATAACCACCCTACACAACTTTCGACAACTTCAAAAATGTTGGGTCCAGCATTTTTGGCCAACATCATCATGATGTGTGGTAGTACGGGAGATTTAGCCGATCGGCAATTGCGTTTAATTTTCAAATTCATGTTGCGTTTCCTTGATGTCGCGGGTGTTGATCGGGTTGTGCGAATCGTTGGTAACGACCTTACCTTCCGTGGACACCACTGCCGAGTCCATTCGTTTGAATAGACTTCGAGAGGCTTATACTGACGGTGAGTGAAAATAATTATGATTATTTTTTATATAATTATTGTTTATTTTTATTTTATATAATGATAATGATAAAGATACTAATTTAAAAAAAATGCACACAATTACTAATAATACTAATTATTTGATCAAACTAATTTACTAATTTACTAATTTTCACTCATTTTCAGCACCAGAAGAAGTAGAACCGACGACAATGAGCAACACCAAATAGAGAACGACAAAAGTGAAAACGGAAATAGTGACGGAAGTTTATATGCAAACGGTGATATTGTGAGTGAAAAACGGTGACAATGATAGTGAAAATGATAACGAAACCAATGACAGTGACAAAGGTAACGAAAGTGACGACGGGCATGAAAGTGACATTGAACACGTGACGATGTATGAGGATGACTTCGACGCAAGCCTGTACGCAGAGGTGGTGACGGTTGAAGATGATGATGAGAAAATGACAGAAGAAACAACAACAAATCTTGTGGAATCAGAACAAGCAAATTGTAGGTCGTTAAAAAATATGTAAAATTCCTGAGCCGGGTACTAATGGACATTTTTCTATGTACTTCTACCGGGGCTTCGGTGGTTCGGTACCTACATTAAACTGTAGGTCCCTTTACAAAAAACTGGTATTGTACCAAGGTGGGGCTCCATGTCGAGAGGAATAGCCTTCGAGGTCGATGCCGATTCTGTGAAGACTCGAAAATGAGTCAGCGATCTCCTTGCGTAGAGGCAGGCCCTCTCCAGGGACCTCCGCTCGGTGGTCGCTGGCCGATTTCGAGGAATTAACACACACACACACACACACATGCACTCACATAACTCACCAGGATATTGCTTCGAATCTGTGCATCTACCTGATGACCTCAGAGGGATCGCTCCGTACACCCTAGCCTGTCAGGGAGGCTGCCGAATGGCAGAGTGGGTGAGGATCACTTTGCCTGATCAACAAAGGAGGACGTCGTTTACTGTGCGATAGGTATGCCTGGCACCTGAGAGGCATAATCTCAGAACGTTGATAACAACGAAAAACCCATCGGGATCCAATAACAGTCGGCGAAGGATGACCGGATTCGGAGTACTGCCTTGAGAATAAACACGGGTGTGGCACAATAGGCTTTATAGCTTGAGCGCCACGGGTTGAGACCTCACGCCCCCCCCCCCCCCTCCTCGCCTACATTACAACTAACTAACTAACTAACTAACGGGATTATGTGTGTGTGTGCGCACGCGCGCATGTGTGTGTGTGCTTTTACATTCCACTTCATATTTTTCACATGTAATTGTTTATGTTGTCAGATTCACATCGTATTTCAAAACTCACTTTAACCTAGCTTTAACGAATGACGTGAATTCGACAACAAAGACAATGGTATGTTAAGAATAAAAGTGAAATGTAAAATTATATACATGAACAACCGACAAGTATCCGATTATGTCGTCTCATAACAATAATAATGTTAATATTATATTTGATTGATGACGTGATTAATAATAATGAATAATTATTCAATAATAATTATTACTAATTAATCATCAATAAGTATTTCAATGATTCATAATTAATAATTGAATGATTAATAATTATTCCGTAATTAATTATTGGTGATTAATAATTGGTAATTTTCAATAATTGATTATAAACAATGAATAATTATTTAAAAAATTATTCATGAATAATAAATAATTAAGGATAATTCCGGTTTTTGTGAAGTTTCCGGGTTCGTGAACGTAATTTCTATGTGATATTCTGGTCGGAGTACCATACTATGGACCATAATTTCACTTCAAATTCAATAGTTCAAATACATTTATCCATCTCCAAGCGTAAAGTTTTCTCTTTTTCCGTTGATTTTAGGAAGGCTTTTCCTTCGATTAACAACTCTCTACTTTGGAAAAAATTGCTTAAGAAAGGCATGAGTTCAAAAATGGTTAAAATCATTAAAAGTCTATACCAAAATGCTTTTATGTTTATTCGAACCTCGACTTCGCCTGTTCTGATCACTCTCGTAGTACTCCAAGGTGAAATCCTAAGCCCCCTTTTGTTCTCCCTTTTTATAGCTGACCTTGAAGAGTACATGAGGAATCATGCGGTGGTCAACCTACCTGATATTATATAGTTATATAGTTGACAAGTTTATCTGGGTACTACTTTTTCGCAATCTAGATTATTTATTGAGGAGGCAGATTGGAAAGTTAGCTCAACCAATGTTGCAAACGGGGCTGTCTTCAGAACCCTGTATTCTATTAACTTAGACTCCTGGAATAAAAAAACTACTCTCTTTCGTAGCCTAACATTGAGTGTACTCTACTACGCTATAGCAATTTGGGGATTAAGGTATACTGAGATGGTAGAAAGAGTCCAATATTCTTTCTTTAAAAGGGTTTCCACTCTCCCCTCATGTACGCCGAACTACGCGTTACGACTAGAAACGAATAGACTGCAATTCGCGTACGATATCTTTAAGCTGTCGCTGGTTTGGTACGGAAAGTTGTTGGATACAGAGGATTGGAGAACCCGAAACTCTGTTTCAATAAAATCAATTTCCTCGCTAATAAGCCCCTGTGGAATCCTAAATAGAATTGGGCAGTGCAATTCAAGAATTTTATTCGATCTGTAATTCAGATCATCTATGGCTTAACTTAAATCCTGAAACTCTGAAAGAAAATAAAGAGCAAATTCTATCGAATTTTTTTGACTACTTAAGGTGTTCTGATTACGATAGATTGTTTAAAACTTACATCTTACAATTTTACCTACACATAAATCTGTTTCCGGGTATACAACCCTATTTGACAGCCGGGATGCCCTTTTATATCAGTAGCTTGGTCGCTCAGAATAGACTCCTTGGTTCCACCAGAGGTTCTATTCGTCATAGCAACTACAGGTTTATTTTCGACCCCGCAAGGGACTGTCCTATTTGCAACCTCAGAGTGAGGGAGGATCTTTATCATCTACTTGTCATTTGCCCAGCCTATTCAGATTTAAGGGCTCCCATCTTTCAGCATCCTGCGGGCATTTGATGCCTTCTTATCTCAAGCTCTGTGTATGAACTTCGTAAATTTGCGATTTTTGTAGTGAGAATTTTAAAAATTAGGCCGTTGATTTTAGGATCCTGATGAATAATCTATATTACCCTAGGAGCTGCTGTCTACTCTACGAATTCGACGAGCGAGGGATATATTCATATTTATATAATTATTCTTTTGGCGCCGATCTCATTTTATACGTCACTATCATGTATTTTCTTCCCATTTGTAATGGCTTTTTGGCCATGAAACAAATCATTTCTAAATAAATAAAAAAAAAACTAATAATAATTAATAATTAGAAATTTATATTCATCTATTAATAACTATTAATTATTAATGATTAATAATAATCGATACTCAATAATTAATAGTAATTAATTAATAATCAATGACAATTAATTAATAATTAATAAGAAATAATCAATATCAATTAATAATAAATAATTGATGATCAATCAATAATAATAATGGATTAATAATTAATGATAATCAAATAATAATTGATAACAATTGATCCGTGATTAATAATAATTAGGACCTAATAATTGGTCATTATTCATTAATAACTTTCAGTATTATTTTAATTCATTTCATTAATTCAATTCAATTTTTTATTACTGTAATTTCATTATAAATACAATTTCGTTTTATTTCATCAATGAATTGTTAATATATTAATAATTTGAGAATTGATATGATATTATCGATTCAGAAAAGTTTCGAAATTGGCTCGCTGTAACTAAATCGATTTAGTTTTGCGATTCTTGGGTTAAATGTTCATAAATAATATCAATTATTAGTTTATTTGAGTCTAAACCCAGTCCTTCCACGAGTGTCTACATCCAACGAGGGGGACGACGAAAGACGCAATGCTTGAATGAGAGCGATGATCACGAGTCTAATGGTGGAAATCTTGCCACCCCGCCTGAGGACCAAGAACTACTAACAGATAAGAGTAGCGTTTTAAAACAGGGTGGTGAAATGCGAGTTAACTCTAAAATTTTTAATTACCAGTAAAAAAGTAAAAATTATCCGCGTTTTGGCTTGGATGGTATCGAAATCCAATTGCGATTCCGATATAATCCGGATGAAACGATTTGCCCTATCGAGTGGTTTGAATCGGCGATTAGAGAGCTTTTTCAGTATTTATTAAAATCTCATTCCGCTCTAGATTTTATTGGAATCAAATTCATTGCGGATAGTTTCACGCAGGATGACGAAGCGTTATCTTCTCGCTACGTACGCGATTGTCACTTCGAAGACCTTTGGAACTTGATTTTTATGGTAACACAGAGCGTCGCCGAGTTTCGAATCGATGACAGAATTAAAATAACAATAGATTCTATTCATAACCCTACAGGCCGCGGTTGAGGAGTTTCAACTACTGATGCAATTAAAAGAAGATCCATTTTAACAATTGAAAATCGCGATAAACTATGTCTCCCTCGAGCGATTTTTTCAGGTAGAATTTATAGAGGCAGCGGTCAATTACGAAACAGGGAAACAAAATCAAAATGGCATGCTATTCGTGGACAAAATTCCATCCCTCAGACGGTATTAGCTCGAGAGCTGACACGCAATGCACTTGTGGAAATACCGCCGGAACGATGCGGTTTTACCGAAATTGATAAATTTCTAAAATATCCAATCCGTGAACAAATTGCTATTATCGCTTTTGACTTTAAAACATTCGGCGATGGTGATAACCCACCTTTTTTCGATGGCACACGATATTTTATCGACGTAGGTCAAATCCCTATACATCCTGTACATCTTTTGTATGATAGCGACACTCGTCATTTTCAGACAATTTTGAATTTGACTGGTGCGGCTTCAACTCGAAAATTGTGCACACCTTGCAATAAGGGTTATAAAAACATTACCGACCATAAATGCTCGAAAAAATGTGGAGCATGTTTGTTGCAGTCGGAATGTCAAAAAAAAAACGATGAAGCAAACACCACCGGGCGCAAGTGTGAAAAATGCTTGCGTCTCTCTTTTAGTGATGATTGTTTTAATCGTCATATAAAAAGGAATTCGTATTCGTCCGTAAAAAGCGTTTGTGATGTATTACGAATATGTGATGTGTGCTGAAGTTTGGTCAATCTATCAGTAGATAAAAGTCACAAATGTGGTTTTCATCACTGTAGGACGTGTGCTTGCGAACGCGAATTTAATCACGATAGCTGCATGAAACCTATACGTGTAGATTCGGAGGCTAATGACGCGAAAAAGAACCCCGCTTTATTTAGATTTTATGATTTTGAAACATGGCAAAATGAAACGCTCGACGGGGACAATTCTGTTAATAAGCATTAGGTGAATCTTTGTGTAGCTCAACAAGTCAGCTCGTGGTGTATCGCTGAATAGGACATTCCGATGCCGTGCGAGCATTGCGGGCTGAATCTTGAGTTTGTCTTCGGTGGTGACAATTCCGTACGCGATTTTTTCGCGTACCAGATCCTGATCTAATTTCATCGGGCAGCAAAATCATCTAAGTGACTTTAAAGCACACTACTTTTATTGGTAGCCTGAATTATTTTCAGTTACCGCTTAGCGCACTGTCGGCATAATTCGGATTGGCGGGAATAGGCGAAAAAAAGGAACGTTTCCACATCTCTTTAATACCCCGGAAAATAAAAGTTATTGTGGACCTCTTCCACCAATTCAATTTTATTCTCCGGGTAGCATGTCGAGAAAAGCTCGGAAACAATTTTTAAATTGGTATGAGGAGTTGTGCGTGTATCGCATTTCGGAAAATATTTCTCAAATGTGGAAATTATTTGTTCTTTCACAGAAGCTCCTACTATTGCATCGGCTTGCAATCATTTCATTTGAAAGCATTTTTCACGCGAAAATATGATTGGGATAATTCCCAGAGGTGGTTATAGGTGGGGTGATACCCAATCCAGGGTTGGCGTTGAATTGTTGTTATCTATGGAACGCGATCTTAATATTATTATCCCACACGCTGGTAGAGTTCGAAAGCATCGTCTTAAAGAAGGTTCTGTACCAGATGGCTTTTTTGAAGACGACGCTACAAGAACTCGTCGTGTATTCCAATTCCATGGTTGTTTCTGGCATGGCTGCAAACTCTGTTATCCCATTGACAGAGATAAAAAACTTGGTCATACCGGAAAAATCATGAATGAGCGATACGAAAAGACACGCGCGCGGTGGGACACAATAAAAAGATACGTACATGAACTCACAGAAATATGGGAATGCGATTTCACTCGTCCCAAAGAAACGGATAGAAATCTCAGAGATTTTTTGAAATAGGCATCCGTTATTAAAAACCAATAAAGTATTAAACCCTCGGGATGCATTTTACGGCGGGCGTACAGGAAATACAAAATGTTTTTACAAGGTGAAAAACGGAGAGATCATTGAGTACAAAGATATTTGCTCTCTGTATCCGTACACCTCGAAAGTAGGAAAATTCTCTGTATGTCATCCAACTGTATATCTAGGGTCAGAAGATTGGAAGAAGTTCATAAGTCCAGATTTTGACCTTACGAACGTCGAGGGCTTAGCACTTTGTACTGTTTTACCTCCACGGAAACTTTATCATCCTCTTTTGCCGGTTCGCTTACACGAGAAACTCATGTATTCTCTCTGTCGTACATGCTGTGAAAATCTGGAACAGGGAGAGGGTTTGCATGAAGATGAGTCACAGCGTGTGCTGCAAGGTACATGGGTTTTCGACGAGTTGAAAAAAGCTGTGCGATTGGGTTACAAAATTGTCGATATCTCGGAAATATGGCAATGTAACATAGTACAGTATGATCCAATCACGCACAAGGGAGGTCTTTCTGCAGGATATGTTAATATGTTCTTAAAGATCAAACAGGAGACAAGTGTTTGGCCATCATACTGTATTGATGGAGATTCAAGGCTCGAATATATTCGTCAATATGAGTTGGAGGATGGTGTTAAGCTTGATCGTGACAAAATTGAAAAAAATCTGGGGTTGCGTTTCGTCGCGAAACTGTGTCTCAATTCCTTCTGGGGTAAGTTTGGACAACGCAATAATTTACCGCAAACCGAAATTGTACGCACGCGAGAAAAACTATTGCGTCTCCCTACTGACCCAGAAATTGTGGTCCAAGATATCGTGCCTGCAAATGAAAGCATGATGTATGGTTGTTGGGTGTACAGGGAAGAAGCCGCTACCTCAGCACTTAATACGAACGTTGTCATTGCAGCGTGCACCACTGCTCAGGCACAATTAAAACTGTACGAATATTTAGAACGGTCAGATCGTCGTGTTTTATATTATGATATAGATTCGTGCATATATGTCACTGGCGGTACCCCTGATCAGTACACTCTACAAGTAGGTTCACTCTTAGGTGACATGACCGACGAGTTAGAAAAAGATTATGGGAAATGAAGTTACATACGTTCCTTGGTTTCAGCGAGGCCAAAATATTATGCATAGATAGCTCGTGAAGTAGATGGTACGGAGTCTGCTGTTTGAAAAGCTAAAGGCATTACCCTAAACTTGGATAATTCCCAGCTAATCAATTTCAACTCTGTTCGTGATCTTTTAGTCTCTGAAAGTGAGCCTATTCAAATTCACTCTCGCAATATTCGAACCACTCGATTCCATCAGGTCATAACACGTATTGAACAAAGATCTGCCCGGTATCAAGCATGAAAAGACATATGGATAGAGGATTATGATATACTACCCTACGGATATTTATCCGTGTAAATATAAGTAACATAAAATTCTTAAATATTTATTTAATATATTCGGTCTTCACCACCCAAAACAACGCTGTGTCTCACATGCTCAGCGTTAGAAAAGGTATCCATTAATTAATTTATTGATTAATGACATCAGTTTCAATTTAATTTTTTGTTCCACAGATCATTGGCCAAACAGTAGCAGTGCTCCACTCACTACTCCCAATCGCAAAAACATTGTCATCATGAAGTCTGGGAAAGGAGGAACTCCGAGTATACCTGCTCTTGACCATAACGGCTGTTCTGCTACCGCTACAAGGGATATACTGGGTGTACTGAAAATGGTAATGGACCCAAGTATCATGGAACTTTTGTAATCCATTAAAGCAGACACCACTTCAAACAAAAGCGAGCTAAAGTCAATTAGTGAAAGGTTCGAAAAAATGCAGTTAGATCTCGATCTACTGAAAACAGATTGGACAATGGTAAAGTCAAAGTTTACTGCTATGGAAGAGAAGAAATAAAAGTTCAACATTTGCGTCAAGTTTTTTTTTATTCGGTCGACTGGTGCTCTTGAAACATTAGCAATCGATGCAATCTTCCTTTGGGAATGCTCAGTATGCACTAATAAGGTTTTAATTTCGGAAATTTTCCTTGGAGAAAGCTCTCTAGCTTTCCCCATGATTAAAATATATCCTGCGAATAAAATAACAAAATTTATGTAGAAACGATATTTTTTAGCGAAAAACATTCTGAGCGAGCTGCTCACGGGCATAATATTGCAAAAACACACCGAAACCGCATTAAATTCGTAAAATGCGTTAATAACCTCAAAAATACTCACCCAAACAACACGGCTGTCAAGCGCCGACTGACAGTGTTACAGATTTTTGATTTTAATCAATATATGTTGTATTTAAACTATGTCTGCTGATTTTACATTTTGTTATTATGAGTTTATGGATGTGTGTAGACTATAAATTCGTAACTGGTAACACTAAGTGCACATAATCTGTCACATGGACGCCATTTTCTTGTAACACTGTCAGTCGGCGCTTGATAGCCGTGTTGTTTGGGCGAATATTTTTGAGGTTATTAACGCATTTTACAAATTTTATGCTGTTTTGGTGTGTTTTTGCAATACTATGTCCGTGAAAAGCTCGCTTAAAATGCTGGTCGCTGAAAAAATATCGTTTTTACATAAATTTTGTCATTTTATTCGCAGGATATATTTTAATCATGGGGAAAGCTAGAGACCTTTCTGCAAGGAAAATTTCCGAAATTAAAACTTTATTAGTGCATACTGGGCATTCCCAAAGGAAGATTGCATCGATTGCTAATGTTTCAAGACCGAATAAAAAAAAAACTTGACGCAAATGTTGAACTTTCATTTCTTCCTATAATGCCAAATCGATTATTCGTGCAGGTGGCTCTAATAATATGGACCCCCACTGTATCTTTTCTGCAAAGATGTGCCCGCGAAAAAAATGTTATCATCCATAGCCTTCCTGATAGCGAGGAGATCAACAGAGATCTCACGCATAATGTTTTGGACCCATTCGCGAGTGTTGGACTGGCACTCGCATCAGATGATATTGAGGTGGTTTATCGTTTGGGGAAAACAGAGGGCAAAATACCGACCCTAGTTAAATTTACTTCGATAAAGCAGAAACAATGTGTCCTTGAAAGCGTAAGGAACTCTCTACTAAGAGAATTGCAGTGAGCCAAGAAATTCCTCTGGACGAGAGGTGGACCTTCAATCACATTCTCAAACTCTTCAGATCAGAGATTAGACTCATTTATTAACCGCACACCTAAGAGAAACTCAAAATCAGACAGCAACAAAATGAAAATATCGAACCAGCAACTATACACAGAGAAGGACTGTCGGCCTATTTTTCAACCTGTTACCACTGTATGAAACATCACTCCTGCTTCTTATCCCTCTGGGCAAGATAATGTCGGCCCTCGTATTATTTTCTGGAATTTTCATGGATATACTCATTTTTCGGAAAATAAAGCGATTAGAGAAATTAATAGAGGTCGTCCCAGTGAAGGATATTTTCTAGTGGGTCCTAGTGGGTATATTTTATACCATCGAATATCGTGCAAGGCCTTGTGAATGACTTGTAGGGGATTCTTAGTAGAATAAGTATTGAATACCCAGACATTCCGCTTTTTCTAGGAGGGAATTTTAATTCGCGCATTAGCGGACTTAATCAATTAGAAGAGGAGGCGCTTCCTAGGTTCTCTGTAGCTTCTCACATTCGTCAAACAATGTACCCTGAGATTAACCTAGAGGATTATCGGTAACCGAATGTATAGAATTTTATAATCTAGTGATCTTAAAGGGGCGATTGCGACTTGTTTGCGGCAATTTCAGAGGTAGCAGAAAAAGAACGCAAAACCAGTTTGGCGTTCGCCAGGTAAAAAATCTTGGTTTGATAGAGACTTGAAGCTTTTAGAGGTAAAATAAGAAATTCGCTGAAAAAATGTAAAAAGTCTAGCTTTTCTGATGAGGATTTTAGCGAGCATAAGCGACTGAAAAAATCCTATCTTAAGCTCATTGAGTCTAAAAAGTAAAATTTTAAAGCTGATTTAATATATAGATTGGCGAATTGTAGCAACTCAAAAAATTTTTGGAGTGCCGTGAATAGTTTTAGAGTAAGAGTAGTCGCGCCAAACGTTGTGAGCTTAAAGAAGGGGCAAGAGTTTGCCAACTTCATCAAAATGGCTCTACAGCAGATCCACCTAACTACCGAGAAGTATCGTTGGTAAATTGTGTTGTTGAAATTTTCACCCACATCTTTCTGACAAGGTTGAACAATTGGGTGCCGGTCTGGTCGGAGTACTATGGACCATAGTTTCACCTTAAATTCGATAGTTCTAATACATTTATCCATCTCCAAGCGTAAAGTTTTCTCTTTTTTCGTTGATTTTAGGAAGGCTTTACCTTCGATTAACAACTCTTTGCTTTGGCAAAAATTGCTTAAAAAAGGCATGAGATCAAAAATGGTTAAAATCATTAAAAGTCTATACCAAAATGCTTTTATGTTTATTCAAACCTCGACTGGTATAACCTCGCCTTTTCTGATCACTCTGGGAGTACTCCAAGGTGGAATCCTAAGCCCCCTTTTGTTCGCCGTTTTTATAGCTGACCTTGAAGAGTACATGAGGAATCATGCGGCAGAAGGCATTGCGATTGACCACCTCACTGATATTCTCTCATTGGCCTACGCAGATGATAAAGTCGTTCTCGCAAACTTTTCAACGGATTTGCAATTCAAAATAAAATCAATAGAGCAATACTGTAAAGAAAACTTATTAGTGGTTAATAAAAAAAAATAAAAAATCTTAATTTTTCATAAGGGCCGTTTAGGAGACTATAGTTTCTATTTTGAGAGTGAGCAGCTAGAAACAGTAGACAAATTTGTTTATCTGGGTACTACTTTTTCGCAATCTGGAATATTTATTAAGGAGGCAGATAGGAAAATTAGCTCAGCCAATTTTGCAAACGGGGCTGTCCTCAGAACCCTGTATTCTGTTAACTCAGACTCCTGGAATACAAAAACTACTCTCTTCCGTAGCCTAACATTGAGTGTACTCTACTACGCTATAGCAATTTGGGGATTAAGGTATACTGAGATGGTAGGAAAAGTCCAATTTTCTTCCTTTAAAAGGGTTTTGAATCTCCCTTCATGTACGCCGAACTACGCGTTACGACTAGAAACGGATAGACTGCAATTCGCGTACGATATCTTTAAGCTGTCGGTGCTTTGGTACGGAAAGTTGTTGGATATAGAGGATGGGAGATACCCGGAACTCTGTTCCAATAAAATCAATTTCCTCGCTAATAAGCCCCTGTGGAATCCCAAATACAATTGGGTAGTACAATTATAGAATTTTTTTCGATCTGTAATTCAGATAATCTATGGCCTAACTTAAATCCTGAAACTCTGAAAGAAAATAAAGAGCAAATTCCTACGAATTTTTCTGACTACTTCAGGTGTTCTGATTACGATAGGTTGCTCAAAACTAACAGTTTACAAGTTTACCCACACGTAAATCTGTTTCAGGGAAAAAATTCAAAATGGCATGCTATTCGTAGACAAAAATCCATCCTTCAGACGGTATTAGCACGAGAGCTGATACGCAATGCACTTGTGGAAATACCGCCGGAACGATGCGGTTTTATCGAAATTGATCAATTTCTATTTAAAACATTCGGCGATGGAGATAACCCACCTTTTTTTCGATGGCACACGATATTTTATCGAAGCAGGTCAAATCCCTATACATCATGTACATCTTTTGTATCATAGCGACACTTGTCATTTTCAGACAATTTTGAATTTGACCGGTGCGGCTTCAACTCGAAAATTGCGTACCCCTCGCAATAAGGCTTATAAAACCATTACCGACCATAAGTGCTCGAAAAAATGTGGAGAGAGTACTCAAGAATCTGGGTAAAGATTACTCTTAGTTTTTTCTGTGCGGGTGCTCAGATGTTGCATCTAATATACTATTTATATATTTTAATAGATTTTATCATGCTGAATTAAAATCCGGTCTTTGAATTAGTCTATATCTCCGTTTTCCTCGAAAAATACAATTGAATTTTCTATTTGAAACCTTCATGGCATACATGATTTCCATTTCAGTAAATTTGACTTTTCGTCGTATTTCAGGGTTTTCGGGGTCGCTAAATCAGAATCCAAGTCAAAATGTCAGAACTAAAAATGGCGAATCCAATATTGCCGACCAAAATTGGAAAACCGAATTAATATGATTGAAAATTGCTGTACAAGGCCTTTTTGGGTTACATCATAATCGATAACTGGTAATTAGTAATCAAAATCTTCAAGATAAATGTGAAGTTCAGTGTAGGTTTTCTGTTCTATAACGTATGCTGCATAAGGTGCCCTTCATTTTTCACTTCTCGAATTTCTCTGCTCTCACCCCCCAGTTTTGTTTGAATGCCCAACAAAAAAATCTCCTTCAAATTTGAGCAAAATCGGTTAATATTTAGGGGTCGCGCAAAGACCATGAAGTTTCCCATTGATTTAATGTGGGAAAAAGTCAGCTTTTTGTAAATCTAATATTTAAACGCGATAATATGTTCTTAAAATGTTGTTCAGCTGCATTGGATTTTGACACTTGACTTTGGACATTTTGACTTTTCGACATTTTTTACATTTTGACTTTAAATTCTAATTCAGTGAGCCCAAAAACTCTCAAGTATGACGAACAGTCAAATTAACTTGGATGGGAATCATACCATGAAAATTTGTGTACCATATTGAATATGATATCTGAGCGCCCATGGTATTCATTAATAAAAATTGTTGTCAAAAAATGTCGGCCTTGAGTTTCAAGTTCGAAAATATGTTTTTAAAGTTTCTGTATATTTTTTTCTATTATGTAGTTATTCGTGTGTGAATCCCAAGAACATTCATCCTTTTAGGTCAATCCTATCAAAAGTTCTACGATTTTGTCACGGACTTCTTCACCTGAGTCCACTGTCCGGCACTCTGGCCTAATTTCTGTCGCACTATTGGATGAAAAGGGAGCGGGAGCATGTAGCTTTTGCCCTGTATCTCCGAAAATTCTAGTTTTGCCACCTTTGTGCTTGTACAAACAAATTTGTAAAAAAGTTCATCTTTCTTTTGAGTTTATCCAAAAAATCGAAGAACGCTAAATTGCGAAGAAATTTGAATAAATAATTTTTTTATTTTTATAAGTGTTAAAAATTATTTTCTTGTATTAAATGATAAAATCATATAGAAGGTGCAAAAAATCTTTTGAAAACAAAAGGAGTTTGAAAAAAATCGAAGAACATAAATTCAAAAATAAGTTTAAAAGTCTTTTCCTTCTTGTTTATCTTTGTGGCAAGTTTATTTGTTATTTTTGCGGCACTTATTTTCCAGAATCTGAAATTTCCAAGACTCAGCTGTGCATAAACTCTCCACCATCTAGAAAAGGATATTTATTCATTATGTTCTTGATAGTCCTACACAGTAAGTAATTATTGCAGAATTTTAGATATTCCTCCTATGATGGTTATGTGCTCTCCAGAACATCGAACTTCGTTTAAACGACACGTGAAATTTTTGAATGCCATATTTAGAAAAATTGCCATATGAGGTCATAGCAATTTGACAATATTATATTGGAGCGACGAGATTTTTTTTGGAAAATTATGAATCTCAACAAAAAAGCCACATCTGGCGTTCCCCTAATTAAACTGCATCATGTGTCAAATTCTATCCAAGGGGCAATAATGATAATGATAGAACATTTTTCATGCGTTATATCACATTTTTATTATGTGAAACTTTATAAAGGGACACGTAGAGCAGAATACGTCAAGTCTTGACGAGGTTATGTAAAACTCCCATTTTTACCAAAAAAATTACCAAAGCAGAAATAAAAGTCTAACTGTATGCGGTACGTTGCATGTGAAAAAGTCAAAATTTCATGTTCCTGTGCATTGAAAACCATTCGATAAATGATACATAGTTTAGTGTACCATATGTACAGGACTGCTGAGACTGTGAATCAAACAAGTTTCAAATTCATAAGAAAAAATTAGCTATGAGCATTTATTGTATTCTACCTCACGTGAAAGGGAGGTATGAATTTACTCGTTTCATCACACAAGTAGTAGGTCAAAGTACAATCTTTGGAAATTTATTGTATACGTGAAATCTAAAAGAGCAGCCAACTTTATGTATTTTATACTATGATAAACCACGAATTAGATTTCGACCTCACCCGACTGGATTCGATCGAAGTTTGAGTCTCTGGGTCTTCAGAATAGTTGAATTAATATTTCACACATGGTCCATTTCCACGTTACCTAGTGGCGTTACATACTCAGAATAAATTGGAAACATTATTGCAAGAAAAAAATTATAGTTAGCAATTAAAAATTATTATTTTAGTCACATCCATCTACTGATCATCGGTAATTTGAATATCTTAAAAATAATCTTCTTATCTATGCAGTAATGTAATTATTTAACCTCTAAAATTTACATGGTTTTTTCTCATAGATGTCTCTCAACCTTCATTGGCAACAGATCATGACTTACTGGCTACTGCTTTGGAAGAGGTAGAAAGTGAAAGCTCGTCTCTTGGTATGATCCCAATAGCCAATTACCAACGAAGTCCAAGAACTCAGGGCTCTAGGTAAGTTATCTTGCACGCTGAGTTTGTCGTAGCCGGTCAAATTCGAACTAATAAATATCGCATACAAACAATGAGTGAAGCGAATGAGAAAGGCTGATACTCATTAGTCCCCCCGACCGGGAAACGTCCCATCATGGTGAAAATTCTGGGCATAGTCCTACATACTCAAATTAACAGATATTCGATTATTTGTTCAGATAATCACGACACGTTATATTTCTTCTTCCAAATTAAAACACTTTTTCGAGTACACGATAGTTCGTTTGAAATTAATAGGAACTCTACAATATATTAATGTTACAACCCAACCTAGTTCAAATTCCTTTATCGCAAACAACAGGAAAGGGTTGATAAAAATCAACCCTTTCCTGTTCTTTGGCTGAAGTTGTGGAGGCGTCCAAACTGACATCTCTTGAATAACTCTCAAGATGTTTATTATTTCCACTTAAATTCCACTAATAGAATTTAAGCTTTTTGGGGGATTTCGCGTATTCAATTCCCCTCATCCAAGGGGGTATAACCTTTTGGCTTCTTTGGTGGAACCTCCTTCTTGTATATAAAGCAAAATATGCTTATATCTCTTGATTACAACACAAAATTGAAATTTATTGTGGGGTGGATTGGCCTTTCAGGTAATAATGTTAAACTCAACTCAGTTTTGTTTTACAAAATTTTGAATCACCTTTATTCTGCAACCCCCCACATTAATTTTTGCCCTTAATTGAGAGCGACATGTATATCCATAATTTACTATATAAGGAACGATACAGACTTACCGCTTTAGATGTTCATTCTTTCACAATTAAACTACCGAAAGAGAGGAAGGCAGTACAATTTTCCAATATTTGTGAAGGGCTTTCCTCCCTTGCGGGCCGGAATATAATGTGTTTTCCGTTACACTATGCACGTAGTCCCTTACACTGGACCACTCTAGTTTTAAGAAGAAGTGTGCTCGCACACACACTCAGGATTCACCCGTGCGGGTCGAACATTTTTCAATAATGATAAATACAACCAATTTGATTGGGTTTCCTTACCGTTTTGAGATTCGGTAAGATACCACAATCTTGTTGTTTCACTTTCAATTTTGCACTTATATTTAGAGACACAACGTTAGACTGATGGTGCCGAATAGCTTTAACGTCCCTACTACAGCAATTGGTGTCGAAACGTGGGACGTTGTACTACCGTGTAGTATTCTAACGAGACGGGCGTTGCCGGGTCTCTTAACAGGAGATTTGTTGAGACTTCTTATTCGGATGAAGAAGCTCACCGAACTGCCATGATCATTTTCGATCGATGCTCCTCATCGACGCGTTTTTTTGAATTATTTCAGTGGGGGATTTTGGTCAGTTGCACATTCCTTTATTTGGTGTTGAAATGGAAGTGATGGGAATGATTGAAACAGGGTTATTAGACTGCTGCTATTGCAGCATTTTTTCAAGTATTGGAAGCGAGACTATTGCACCACAGAATTTTATTGTGTATTTTAACTTGCAAGATTGGCTTAAAAAATTTTTAAGCAATATGCCATTCTGCTGGAGCAGCTTTCAATCAGGATATAATTGCAAGGTCTCACTTTTCCTTCCGATTTTGGAAGTTATTATGTTTGACCCTTTTTATAGTTTCAAAATGTCCATATTGCATGAGTAATTTTTTGTTTCATGAATTTCGGTTCAATAGGTCAGGAGTTATGCTGTATTTTATATTCAGGTGTGTTAAGGGTAGGACGGCAGGGTGTAGTAGGGTAGGATGAGGAGCGGAAAGATAGATGATAGTTGCGCTCGTTACAGGTGATCAGATTCACCGCGCGCCAGCGTGCTTTTCGCCGAGGAGCATCAATACTATGCTCCTTGCCTCTATGTACACGGCAACTTTCGTCGTGTGTTTCGCACCTTGTGTATGATAGGAACAAAAGGTGGTTGACCGCGACCACTCATACTATCTTACAATCTTACGTTTACCGATTCTTATTCTATCTCATTCCAGTCTTATTCCTATTTTTACATTTTCGGTTTTTATGTCCTTTCTTATATAGTTTTTCTCATCATGATCGCTACCGCATTTCATTTCATTAATTTAATTCTCTCTTTTAAAAACAAAAGAAAAGAAAATGCTTTGAGATTGAAAACATTCTTCAGACATTATTAGGGGTGATTATTTATTTTATTTTCATCATTCTTGATAGGGAATTATAATGAATATTTTCTTCATAATTAATTATAATGAATATTTTCTTCATAATTAATTATAATGCATATTTTCTTTATAATTAATTATATTGAATATTTTCTTCATAATTAATTCTACCTCAATTTCTCATATTGCTTGGTGCCATTTTACTATATGTTTATATTCAGAATTTTCAAATAACGCTGAGTTTGTGGAATTTGTAATCTTCGAGTTGCATCTGCCTTGCTGACTTCGTTACCTTGTCCCACTTTTTTTCAATATTTGTATATTGAAGACTCTTATCTTTAATAATAATTTTTCTATTTTGTCATCCAAGGTAATGGAAGGGGGATGTAACAAACCGCACCGGATTTTTATGTTTTCGTCCCCGATAGCGATGATGGCCAAGAAAATTGAGAATTGGTCATAGCCTTGAATTTTTTTTCTCTAGTTTTGCACATTAATTATTTTCTTTGTTTTTTAATTTACTGCCAATTTTGCTGTTTTTTGTAGATGGAGTTTTGACAGATCTTATTACGTCTGTATTTTTATTTTATTTAGATTGACATCTTATTTGGCTGTAACATTTATTGTTACATTATCTTAGGGTACATATATTCTTCCCCTTTTCTCGCTTGAAATATACGATATTTGATAATGTAACCATCATTGAATAATAATTATAGCAATTATAGTACTTAAATGATTTATTTATGAATAAATAAGGTATACGAATCCAATATAAAATTGGAACAGTTTCAACATATATAGTTCCTTTTAAATAGGTATTACAAGATTGACAAATCTTATTTGAAATGTACAATAGTTAAATACCTGATTAAAATAATGTAACTCTTCCATTTCTGGCTGGAAATTCCTATTTTCAATTAAAAATTGATCTTTTTTGGTGAAAATTTCATGTATTTTGTTGAAATATCGTCTTTTTGTTGGAATTCAACTATTTGGATGAAAATTCGTCTTTTTGGTTGAAAAATTCATCTCCATTGGTAAAAAAGTGCATATGTTTGGTTGATGATTCTTGTATTTTGTTGAAATTTTGTCTTTTTTGGATAGAAATTTAATGTCCTTTGTTAACAATTCATACTTTGTTGAATTCAACAGGTTGAAAATTAATTTTGTTGCTTTAAAATTCGACATTTGGAATGCAATTTTTTTTGTCTATTGTATGCAAATAAAAATAATTTTTTTTTTTGTTTTGTTTCTTAATTCCACTCTTGTTGAAAATTACATGTGTTCGGATTCAACATTTGAAAATTCAACTGTTTTATAGCAATTTGAATTTTTCCTCGAAAATTGGACAGTTTGGTAGAGAATTCAACTATTTGGTAGAATTTTAAACTACTTTCATAACAATTCATAATTGTAGTTAAAGTTTTTTCTTTTGTTTGTTAAAAACTAGCTATATAACTGATAATTTTAATGTTTGGTTAAAAATTAACGTTTAGAATGAGAATAAATTTTTTTTTTTTGAACGAGAATATATCTATTCAACGTTTGGCTAAGAACTGATGTCCTCTATTAAGCACTTCAACTATTTTGTGAAAAAATTATCTTATTCCTTGAAAATTTAAAATTTCGGAAATGAAAATGAAAAAAATTTTTTTTTTGGCTCAATTGAATATGTCGAACTTGGAATTTAATTCAGCTTGTACGTTTCGATTAAGTTTTATCATTTTTATTTCGCTCTACTGAGGAGTTTCTGGATTGCGGATAATTCAAACCAATGTATTTAGATTATTACATTTTCACAAAAAGGAAGAAGAAAGAATGCAAAAAAAATTTTTATAAATTTCTAAAATTGCTACTTTTAGTGCATTTTTCTCACAAAAAAATTTTTTTTTTTTTTAAATAAAACATTTATTTCAAGAAATGGAGGTAAAATTATTCAGACTTAATTAGAAGAAATCAGAAAATATTCATAAACAAAACCCTGCAGATCGGAAAGAATCCTTTGTTTAGTGTCCTCTCATTTTGTTTCTATTTTTGAATAAAAATTTTTTTATCGTTATTTTCGACTGAAATCATCTTTTGCTTGGCGGAGTGGAAAATTAAAATGGGAGTGTTTTTAATTTTTAAGGATTATTCCTATTTTATTTTATTCGGGAATCATTTTGAGTGTGTTCACCCTCATCCAATTTTATTTTCTTTCTTCGCCATACTTTTAGCGTTTATTTACTTTTTATTTGTTATTTACCCTGCATGCGGGAGCGACCATTCCCATTTCCCATTTCTTTACTATAATCCTAATTAGTTTATCATTTTAATCCAGCTCATGTCTACTATTATCAGCTTAGTCAATTATTTTTCTTTTATTTCTTTAGTTTAAACGGGTTGTAAGCTTTGAACTGGTAACTGAATTTCAGCCGACTTTTGTTTTGATGCGAGTGCAGTTGACTTCGCCATAATAGTGGACATGTTTTGGATTGTGACCTGTTTCACATCTGTATCCCTAGGCGCAGTTGTGGGCACTATAGTGCCAGCAGGTTCTTTTCTTTTCGTTGTGGTTGGTGCTTCAGTTGGATTTGATAGGTAAGTGTAGCTTTCTCGTTGATCCATAATAATTACTTCACTGTTTGAGTCCATCCCTTGCAGATCTTTATTATTCTTTGATGTTTGTGTCCATGAGTAGCATTTCCATTTGGTAAGGGTTGCTAAGATATAGGCGTGCCCTATGTATAGTATGAAGGCTAGTGAGAGAAATCCTAGACCAATATAGGAGTCATGAATCAATTTATTCTGACTACTCCGCAGCTCCTGCTGTAGACTTATCCCGTATAGTTGGTTTTCTAATTCGTCCAGGGTTTCTTCATTTCTGGTAAATTTCTCTTCTCCAGGGGCTGCTCCTCTGGACATCATGTGGCTTTCTTCTCTTAAATCTCTCAGATTTTGGTTTTGAGCTATCAAGGTTGACATTCGGCTCAAATTTAGTTGGATTCTGGGTTCATATATTATTTCCGTAGAGCCCCTTCTAGTGTTGGGTCCTGTCAGGACTTCTTCTTCCATTGTTAGTATGCATCCTGGAGCCAGTTGCACCAATCCGATTCCTCCCAATATTAATTCTAGTCCTGATTGGTTAGGGCAAATTACAAGGGAAGTAACCTCATGGACAATAGAGTATAGCCAGGCCCTTATGGCAGTTAGGTAGGTCCAAACAAGTAAAGTATCGTATTTCATTCTTACGTCGCAAGTTTCCATTACCTCCATCGATGGTTGGATCAAAAGCTGACTCTCGCAGGACGGGCGTTTGGAGGTTTCTAGAATTGGTAAGTGGAAATTGCAAATATATTTATTTTCGTGTTGCTTGCATGTTCTTAACTCTTCTAATTTTGATAGCATGTATGTTCTTTGAGTATTTTCCATAATTATGTAATCATAATTAGTATGGAGCATTTGGTAGATTGAATAATCAGTTGTGTCTAACACAGGTATATCCATTACTATTCTCATTGATCCATTTTTGCAGATTATGATGACCTTGGCGAGTGCAACGAGTTCTTCAATATTTACTTGCGGTCCAGGAACAGGGAAGTCTAGATTTCCTGCGTGATCCTGCATGCTCCTGTAGATGGGTTCCAGTTGTTCTGAAGTTAGGAGTGAAGGATGCAATTCTCCCTTTCTGGCCGAGTGAATGACATCTAATAGTCCGTGCGAAGACCATATATATTCTTCTAAGCCTTCTTCTATTGAATGCAGCATTGCTTCAACTTTCCCGGTGACATTTAAGTGGAATACTGTTTTTTTTTGCTTCGTTGATGTCGTCCAGAACTTGGGTAAGTTCTGCTTTTATTACTTCTTGTTCTTCTCCTAATTTTTTATTCCTTGTGTGCATTTCCTCTAGTTGAGCCCTAACCACGTGTGTTTGTTTTCCCATTAGGTGAGATAGATTGGCAGCTGCGTGATTCAACTCTTCGATTTCGGCCTCAATCTGCTGCCCATCATCGTAGGTCAGGAGACCTGCGACCGGTCCAACTATTCCTCCCAGGAATCCTAACATCGGCGTCGTTCTACGTTTGCTCATTGCCGGTAGCATTGTGTCCGGGTAGTTTTTTTTCACAAGTTTACTTAGGTCCTTCATTTCATTTATTTCGTGACACAGGGTAATGTTGATTACCTTGTGACTTGGGATTATCATGGGCAGGACTTCCGACATTCTATTTTGAGGAAGTGAACCCATCAATTCTCCCTGATTTGCCATGCGACATGTAGTTTGCTTATCTCGTTTTAAAGTTATGAGAAGGTTTCGTAAGCCATGTGACCCTTCGCCCCAGTCAAGTTCATCGTTGTGTTTTTTTTTTTTTTTTTTACAATAGAGTAGGTTTTGTGTCGACCCTGGGGAGTGGCTAGGTCTTGTCCTTTCTCAGGTCTGCATTCTCAAAGATCTTATAGCTTAAGACGTTCGGTAGCGTTGAAAAGTTTGGCAAGTTGACTCGTGGGTTCGCAATCCTCTGATATGAAATGCGCGTGATTCTCCAATCCGTTACTTTACAAATTTCCCATTTTAGGTCTTCATTTTTAGTTTTAAGAATTTTTAAGATCCATTCAGAAAAAAAATACAGACTTAATTTAGAAATCATCAAAAATCTGAAATATCTTTGAACAATTTTTGTTTTTTTGTAAATTATAAATTATTTTTAAGATTTTTTTTAAGCTTTTAAGTGTCTTTTAAACTTATTCGACCTTTTTACTAAATTAATCATTGTTTGATTCTTATTTACAATTCTGAATACAACATTTTTATCTTCAAATTACAAAATTTAAAAACAAATAAAACAATTCTGCTTTGACATGGACGAACACCGTTCAAGACAAAAGAATATGATAGAGTGGATTTATCACAAAACATTATTGAATTATATAATTATGAATATTGTGAAATATTACATATCATTAATATTGTACTAATAAGTTTTTTAATTTGAAATTGTAAATTTTTTTTTAACTTCTTCCAAGTTTAACGATTAGCAATTCAAAAACTTTCCAATTCTGAAGACACATAACAAAAAACTCTTTGATTTAAAAAAAAATTATAAGTAACAATTCCTAATTACATTGATTTTGAAAATCAAAACTGAAAAGTTTTCAACTCCAATTCTTCGAAACAAATGAAATCGGAAATGCAATTCGTTAAAATGATAGCACTTTTAATTGAAAAATTGAAAATTCTTCTATTTTAAAGATTTATAAAATTGAAAGTTCGACACTTTTGCAGATTTGAAATTGGAATTTATTTCGTTTCTTCGGTTAATATTTTAAATTCCGAATCTTGGAAAGTGGATAATTCGAAATTCACAGAAATCGGAATTGTATTATTTATAATTAAAGGCATTAAAGGCAATTAAAGGCACTAAATTTAATCGTTCAAAGTCAAAGCTTCTGAAAGTCTAGAATTTTAAATTGTTATGGGATGACAAAATTATTAATTAACATTAAATTCATTAGACAAATCTTTCTGAAATAAAAAAAATCAATCGAATTATATATATAAAAAAAAATAAACTTTCAAAATAAATCGTTGTTTTAAATAGGAAACAAACAAAATTTCAATCGCAAAGAATTGTGATATAAAAAAAAAACCTTTTCTTTTTATTCGCACATCCTTTACAATTCCGACTACTTGAAATGAATTTGAATCGCCCAAAAATTGATAACTTAAAAATTGCTGATTTTACATTTCAATATTCAACCTATTCAATTTTAATTGCAGAATTAAAACCTACGGAAGAGAAAAAAATTGAAATTGCAGCGTTCAACGTGAAAATTCAGAATTCTAAGTTGTATCTATTTAAAATTACTAAAATTATTCAATTACTAGTATCAATTCCAGATAGTTTTAACTTTGATCCTTTTCGTTTTTAAACTCAATTCTTAATTTATTGAATATCTCAGATCGTTTAATTTTGAGACTACCTTTAAAATTATTATATATTCTTGAAATCTTACAATTGAATTATCTTTCTAGTCGCAGTAATGTATTCGTTCAAAACTTCAACCAAAAATGAGACAATTTTAAGGTTTTACGTTGAGGATAAGATTTAAATAAAAATCGGCATGATAAATTAAACAAGGTTGCTGTAATATGGTTCCAATTATTGAAATCGTACAATTTTTATTTGTTTTGCCTTTTAATTCAAAATTGCTTAAATTTTACACCTACAGTAATTAAATTTTAATACTGACTATCAAGGCTTTTAACTTGAAATTTCGAATTATTTAATAGCGGACTTTTCCTGACATGTTGAATATTTGAATTTGAAAATGTAATATTATAAGCCTCAAGATTAAACTGTTTCAGAATTTCACATCCAAAATTATAATTTTAAATAAAAATCATAGTAATTTCAAAGATGATAAATATAATATTATTAAGTATCATATCATGTAGCATCAAATCACATTTAAAAAAAAACTGTATAGATCTAAAAAAAAAGTTTTTATTCAAATATTATTTCTGTCAGAGAGAACAAAAATTCAGTCATTTTCACAGTTCAAAAGTGCAGAATTCTAAATATTGCGGGATATATTGTGAACCATTAAAGTTAAATTATTCAAACGCTTTGCAAATTTATACGTCTAAATTTAGGAACATTTTTACGAACATATTTAGAACATTTTTGTTTACCTATTCCAATTTTTTTTTAACAGTATAACTTCTTACACTTTAATGCCGTTATTTAAACAACACAAAAATGAATTTTAGACTCTTAATAATATTCTTGCATTTGGCGACTTGTAATAAATGCGGTTTTGGCACTTGTCGCATTACAAACCACACCGAATTTTTATTTCAATTTAAAAATTCCAAATTAATTTACTATTATTACTATTTATTGATGTTTACATTTGTGTGAGTACTAAGGCTTTCAAAATAAATTTGTCGAAATTTCAACTTCAAATTATGTACATTGTTTGACTTTGAACTGGTCCAGTATCGTTTTGTTTCATTTTGGAAAATCAATTGCTGTTATTTTTTTGATAATACTTTCCTTTAATTTTCTTCGATAATCAGTTACACTTATGCATGAGAATATTTTATCAATCTTATCAATCATTTTTAGCTACGGTCATTTCTGAACTTGAGATGATGTTATTTCATCACCAAAATGAATAATTTATGGAGGTTTATTCATTAAAAATAAATAACACTTGAAAAAGTACACTTTTATATAGTTTTTGAAACTTAACATTTATTGAGTTCTTTTAGGAATTCCTAACTTTCAATAGTCCGGATTTTAAATTTATCTGAATTTATTCGATTTTAGTCGTTCTAAAATATTGTTTCAAGTAATACAAATATCGATATTTAATTGTTTGTCCCTGACGCTTTCTCGAACTATCCCCTTTAATTTGGATTGCACCGCCTTAATGAACATTGGTTCAGTGGCCGGCGTCACAAATACAGTTCCGTTGAAAATGTCCTGTATGTACTGTTTCAACGGTGGAGTTTTGCCATTGAAATCAGGGATGTGATAAGTGCTAGTTTGCATAGCCATATTTTCTAGGATTGAATTCATGACTATACTGGCATCCAAATTAGTCCCTGGGGTTTGTATGAGCAAGTTAGGATTACTTCCACTGATGTCGTTTACTATACTTCGGATTGGATCGTGGGTGTTAGTTTCCTCCTCGTTGTGTGGATCCGGGCTTGAATTTTCGTCTGGATGAGGCATCTTGTCGTAGGATTATGTTATCTTTGCAGAAATTTATCCTACGGTTCTTAGTTTATCCGAGCTTTTATCTTTAGCACCTGAATAGGGTATATTCTTGTACTTAGTTAGGCGCACTAAAGGGTCTAGCCGGATAAGATGGTCAAATCTGCCTTGTAGGGAACCTCTATAACTAAATACATCCACATATTCGGCATGTATAGAAACCCCTTTTCCTAGATTTTCAGACCCC
>CAKNXH010061436.1:70599-133118 GCA_932178445.1 Andricus quercusramuli
TTTTGAAATTTAGTTTACATTTGCTTAAATGCTCAGTTGCACCAGAGTCAGCAATCAATTTTTTTAAATCAGCTAAGTCAGATAACCTATTTGAGTAAAAACACTTTATTTTACACTCACCATCAGGGTTTTGATTTTCTCCTTTAGCTGAGCCTCTCGCCCTTCCTCCACGTCTACCCCTGGCGTTTGCTCTGCCAGCGCTGCCTTCTGGCAATTTTCTGAGGTGAAGTTTCACCGGTGTCGTCGCCGCGCGGTCTTTTGTAGATATTAATAAAACCGCCTCGGCCACGGCCAGCTTCACGCGCTGTACCTTTTGTCGTTCCTTTGTAACCCCCTCTGTAGCCTCTTCTGTAACCTCCACGAGTGTTTGGTGTAGGCGGTGAGCAATCAAACCCTTTATGATTTCCCAGCCTTTTGCATTGGCGACACCATCACTGAGTCCCTGTATTGTACCAAGTTTGCCTAAGGTGATTCTACGGTCTTCGGCCCTGTCTTTATTACAATGTTTCTTAGTGATTCATATTTCAAGTAATGTCCTATTACTTCTAAGTTATTTACATTAGCCGTCCCTACACCAGGAATAGCTTGTTCTACCGCGTTAAATAAGAAGTGCCGTTTTCCGATTTCGGGAAATTTTTCTACATTTGAATGACTTTCGTATAATCTTAAGGCTTCTTCAAACCTATCACAGAAACTTCTGCCTGTTACTTTATTTAATCCAAATTTAACGTTAATTATATCCTTAAACGCTGAGTGTACATTGTTGCCAGCTTCTTCGGCTTTACTTAAAATAATCAGCCTGTACAACTCTTTAGGATCATTTATATACGAATATTTATCTAAATACAGATTGTGAAGGTGGTTGATGATTATTTCTTTTACTTTAATTGCATTATATTTCTTTTTCTCTTGGTTCACATTAATAGTATATTTATCTTTCAAATCTAATATAATTTTCTAGTTTTCAATTCAGTGAGTAAATATTTTTTAAAAGTCTTAAATTTTGTTGCAAGCATGTTCGTTGCAGATACTTTGTTCGTAGCCGACAGTTCGTAAGACCAAATTTGCTGGATGAGACGTTTGTATTTGCTTTGAAGACTATCCTTTATAGATGTCACGTCCTGAATGCGGCTCTGTGGCACGCACAGGTACGTATAGGTCTCTCCAGCGCTGAGGTGTCGTATAGCGCTTCTGTCGACGAGCTCAGGGTCTTCGAGAATGTCATTAAGTTTTCCTTTCTTCAAATTAACCTTGGTGCATTTCTCTAACCCGAATTTCATTCCAATCTCTTCAGTGTACCCTTTGACAACTTTTAGAACTTGATGTAGTTTCTCTTGATTTCTAGCGTAGATCTTGAGATCGTCCATGTAGAATACATGAGTGACCTTATGCTTTCGATCTACAGGTTTGCCACAGAGGTACCCTTCGGAATGGCGAAGTGCGAGAGACAGTGGCAATAATATGAGGCAGAAGAGAAAAGGGCTCATGTTATCGCCCTGAAACACACCTCTCTGAAAGGTGACACTGTTAGAAATCACATGATGTTTTCCAGATGAGATAGTAAATCTGCTTTTCCAAAGCGGCATTAATCTTTCTACGCACATCACGATGTGTGGATAAACCTTTAAGCTTTCCAACAGACAGATGACATATCTATGAAAGGTTGAATCGGAAGCTTTCCGGTAATTAATCCAGGCCATCGATAGGAATCGCTGACAGGATGCTGCGTCTTTACAAAAACACATCTATCCATGAGCAGGTTCTCCTGACATCCTGCTCCGCCTTCCTTTGAGCTGCGTAGTTCATAAATCTGTCGCCACACAGGTCCAATTGTCCGAACAATCCTATCATTTAGGATAGCTGTAAAGATCTTATACAGTGTGTTCAGCCAAGTTATTGGCCTTTAATTCTTAGGATGAGTTAAGTTGCCCGCCTTCGGCAGGAGCACTGTGGACCCTTCCACTAACCACTCCGGAATAGGCTCTTCCGACTTTAGATATAAGGTGAAAATTCGGGCCAGATGCTTGTGGGATGAAGGGAACTCCTTCCACCAAAACGTCTTGATACCATCTGGTCCCAAAGCGGGAAAGTTCTTCATGCCTCTTAATACGTTTTTCACCTCCGCGGTAGTGATAGGTGGGCATTCCTCCTCAGCTGTTATGAAGGCATTGCACAGCTCCTTGAAGCAATTCATGTTCTTTGAGTCTTCTTGCAGTGGACGTTGGACCTCGTGGACTTCTCTCAAAAATGTTTCGACCTGCTCTGGTTTGGGCGGATGGTTGACAGTAACTGAAGGGTCTTGGAAGAGTCGAGATTGGTCAGACAAAAACTGATGATTTTCTCTGAGCCACCTCTCTCTCCGCTCTACACTTCTCTCAGCGTTAGATAGTACTCGTATTCTGTCAACAATTTGCTGCCTGATGGCAAGTAGCTTTGACCTGTTGATTGTGATATGACGGACTGTCTCGTCCAGCCTATCTTTGTGCTGAGTTGATGTCTTCGTCTTTTGGTCTTATGATCAAGCGTTGATTTTGTTTTACGGTTTGCATCTGCCAAAGTTCTCGCTGCACTGTACACACCACAATTGATAGCCCAGAGGTCGGAATCATTGGAAAAATCTCCAATCAGCTCATCATCCAGTTCAGTCAGATCCTTGGGCTTGGGAGAAACCTGAATGTTGATGTTTTTCGAGTCCTGAAGCATTGTTCTTCGTCTATTGGATGCCTGTTCGCGGTTAGTCTTAGTGTCGCCACTCTTTCTCTATTGCGAGCTTGTTCTGGCTGCGGAAGAGTAGGCGCTCTGCTAACATAACCCCGTTTTTGGAGTTGTTCGGCATATTTTCGCAGACGTTGATGCGAAACGTCCGAGCGCTCTGGGTGTTTCTCGTACCACAGAACTTGCAGTAGTGCCATGTAACCTTCTCGCTCCGGGGCCATACTGCTATCATAGCAGTCTAGCAGGTTATCATGGAGTCGATCCGTCCACCCAAATGTATTGAGATTCCGCTGGTACATCGCATTCACTCCGTCTTCATTGGCTCCCCCAACTGTAGGGTAGTCGGAATTGTTCTCCGACCCATTGTCGGGAGCCCTGCTCATTCGATTGTTTTGAACCGCACTTACTAAAACTGTGTTTGGTGTTGTCATTGTTGTTCCCACGAGCAGCTAGGGAAAGGGTTCGTCCATCCTTGTAGAACACCGCATGCAAGTATAAGGCTGATACTCTGAGAGGTGGCTCGGTATCTCAGGTCACCGTTTAAGACACCTCAGCTAGGTGCCATTCAGCTTTCGGCACGGTTGTAACGCCTTCGCTTAGGGGATATTCCTTCGGGACCATCCCTGGACATTTGTCCGCGATTGCTTCTTCATTATTGTAACCATATTCAGCAGAAACCCCTAGTACAGGGACCCTCTATCCGCAACCCGAGGACGCGCTCGGTAGCTTTGTCATAGGCCCTTCGGTTTGATTCCCAAGGAACCAAAACCAAAACCCTAATGGTCTAAATCCGAATCAGTCAGATTTATAAGAAAATTTGTTTTTTGACAATTTTATTTCAAAAACACAAGGTGCAAACGTTCTAGAAACTTCTGATAAAGCATAAATTAAGAATAAAATCTTATAGTTGAAAACAATTATATTGAACGAATTGGTTTTTACTGCATGACGAATTTTTGAAAACAGCCACCCGAGAAAAACGTGAAGACCTTTTTTGCAATTTTCCTCCAAATTTGCGGTCCTGTATGGCGGTATTTAGCCAAATTCGCGTATAATTTTGTTATAAGATTTTCTCGAAATTACTCGCAAACAATGTTTTTTCAAACGGTCGGTATCATCACAGACAAGCCACAAGCTTCCTTAATCCTAACGAAAGATAGTCTTATTGCAGTATTTTGTTCCATGTGTAAATAAAATTTACACGCTGCCAACTATATTTATCCACCGATCAATATAAACAATTCACCGACCTATGATTAGGTTTGATTCAGTCGGATCGGGCTTGATCTTTATTATCTACAGATCTATTTGGAATGAAACAAATTCGCTGTGGGTGGAAGTGGGTGAATCAGATCGAAACTTCATTTTTTTACATGGAACATGCATATTTTTATGACGGATTTGGATTCTACGCTAAAAAATACATAAGTTTTGTTTGAAAATTTTCTTTCTTATTTCAGTTTCTTGACCTCTAAATGACCTTTGCGTTAAGCGCATGTTCAATTTGCATGGAACTTTTCTGATCTCGAGAAACTGAATTTTTGAGAATACAACAATACAGTTTAAAAGTAAATTAGGTACGGGCTTTCGATTAGTGACATTCACAACTTCCGGTTTGGACCGGAAGTAAGATTTTCACACCGGACGTTCGTTTTTCCAAGCCGAAACAACTAGGTATATGGTAATATGGTATATGGTATATGGTAGTATGGTTTTTCCTTCTCAAAATCTTATTTTTGATGAATATTAATTCCATGTACCGCCATTACAAATACTAAAAGACGAAAATATTATTTACAAACCTGTATTCGAACTCTTTAATGTTCAAATTGCGCTCCCCCTTGCAAAATACAGGCTTGTACTCTGACTTGAAAGTTATCAACAGCTCGTCTAATTTCTGCTGCATCGAGTGACCTCATTGCTTTGGTAATTCTATGAATCATATTGGCTCTTATGGTCGGGCGTTCGCGGTAAACTAAATCCTCTACTCTTCCCCATAAAAAATAATCTAGCACAGTAATATCTGGGGATCGAGGTGGATAATTGACAGGAACGTACTTTCCGATCTACCTATTGAGAAATAAACTATCTAAACTTGCTCGACTGATAGGTGCGGTATGCGACGGACACGCATCTTGCTGAAACCACATTTCGCGGCGTAATTGAAGATCAAGATATTCCGATAAAATCGGCAATTGTTGTTATATAAGCTCTAGGTATCTAAAGCGATTTAAGTCACCGCCGAAAAAAATCGGACCTATTATTTGATCATCAATATTCCCGCACCATACATTTACTTGTCAAATCCGTTAATGATCAAAGGTTCTCAACCAATGCGGATTATTAGGAGCCCAATAACGGAAGTTCCACGTATTTACTTCCGCGTCACTCTTAAATGTACATTCTTCCGAAAATAGTATGGTCTGATAAATTGTTCTTCCGGGTGTCTTGACCAATTGCAGAATGTCAGGCGTTGCTCGAAATCAAGGTTATTCAGCTCTTGATGCAGCTTCATTCTGTAGGGATGAAATTTACTATCTTGGAAAATGCGGTGAACTGTAGACTTACCAATCCCAGAATCAATCTCGCGCCATCGAAGTGAATCATGTGGTTCAACAATTGCGGATGCAATGATATCCGCTAATCCAATCGATTGAAAAATTATTTTATTCGACTCAAACTTACCTTGAAGACTGATGGTAACGAAAATTTGATGCTAACGTCCTACCCTTGTAAGTTTGGTCTAAACAAAACAATTTTTTGATCGATTGGATATTCCGTACCAGACTATAAATTAAATGAAGCTTTTTCAGAAATGGTGTATTCGAATGCGGAAGCGCACGATATGCTGCAAGTTTATTTTGAAGCAGGGTCCTTCGCTGGTGCTGAGAGACTGTGGCGACAACGTTTTCCTAACAGATTTCCTCATTCTCGGAAAGTTTTTTCGCATCTGCCTAGAAGAATAAGGACAGATGGCATTGTGCAACACAGCCATAACAAGGGAGGGTCATCCACCGACGAGTTGGAAATGAGCGATCAGCAGATGTCATTGCATCCGCAATTGTTGAACCACTTTATTCACTTCGACGGCGCGAGATTGATTTTGGGATTGGTAAGTCTACAGTCCACCGCATTCTCCAAGATAGTAAATTTCATCCCTACAGAATCGAGCTGCATCAAGGGCTGAATAACCTGGATTTCGAGCAACGCCTGACATTCTGCAATTCGTCAAGACACCAGGAAGAACAATTTCATTGGACCATACTATTTTCGGATGAATGCACATTCAAGAGTGACGGGGAAGTGAATACGTGGAACTTCCGTTATTGTGCTCCTAATAATCCGCATTGGTTAAAAACCATCGATCATCAACGGATTTGAGAGGTAAATTTATGGTGCGGGAATATTGATGATCAAATGACAACGGCCATACCACGCTGGAAACACCAGTTCCCGTTAGATCACTGAAGTTAAGCAGTTTTGGGCGCGGTTAGTACTTGGATGGGTGATCATTCGAGAATAATACTACTGCGTTGCTGTTGGCGGTCGTGGGTGTGGTGAGCCCAAACTTGTAGTTATTTACTACAAGAAACTATCCACCTAGAAACACTAACCGAATTATCCACCTCGATCCCCAGATCTTACTGTGCTAGATTATTATTTATGGGGAAGAGTAGAGGATTTAGTTTACCGCGAGCGCCCAACCATAAGAGCCAATATGATTCATAGAATTACCAAAGCAATTAGGTTACTCGATGCAGCAGAAATTAGACGAGCTGTTGATAACTTTCAAGTCAGAGTACAGGCCTGTATTTTGTGAGGTGGAGCGCAATTTGAACATTAAAGAGTTCGAAAACAGGTTTGCAAATAATATTTTCGTCTTTCAGTATTTCTAATGGCGGTAAATGGAATTAGTATTCATCAAAAATGATATTCTGAATAGGAAAAATCTCACTTCCTCTCAAAACCGGAAGTTGTGAATGTCACTAATCGAAAGCCCGTACATAATTTACTTTTAAAATGTATTGTTGTTTTCTCGAAAATTTGGTTTCTCAAGATTAGAAGGGTTCCATGCAAATCGAACATGCGCTTGGCGCAAGTAATTTAGAGGTCAAGAAAACTGTTTTAGAAAAAACAATTTCAACCAAAACGTTTTCCGAAAAACTGACTTCCCTCAATTTTAAGAAGGGTGGTCTGGGACACCCGGTATATATATATATTCGGGGAAATCGGCGACCCTCAGAGTATACAGCCTTATCCTTGCATGCGGGGCTCTACAAGGATGGACGAATCCTTTCCCTAGCTGCTCGTGGGAACAACAATGACAACACCGAACATAATTGTAGTAAGTGCGGTTCAAAACAATCGAACGCGCAGGGCTCCCGACAATGGGTCGGACAACAATGCCGACTACCTTACAGTTGGAGGAGCCAATCAGGACGGAGTCAATGCGATTGACCGGCGGAATCTTGTTACTTTTAAGTGGACGGATCAACTCAATGACGGCCTGCTGGAGTGCTACGATGCCAGTATGGTCCCTGAACGAGAAGGTTACATGGCACGACTGCATGCTCTGTGGTGCGAGAAACACCGAGAGTTCTCAGACTTTTCGCAACAACGTCCGCGAAACCATGCCGAGAACCTCCGGAAAAGAGGTTTTATAAGCGGAGTGCCTACTCAACCGCATCCAGAATAAGCCAACAACAGAGAAAGAGAGGCGAAACTGAGACCAACCGCGAACAGGCATTCAACGGCGGAAGAACGATGCTTCCGGACCCGGAGAAACATCAACATTCAGGTTTCTCCCAAGCCCAAAGATCTGACTGAATTGGATGATGAACTTCGTGGAGATTTTTCCGAAGAATCCGAACTCTGGACTATCAGTCGTGGTGTGTACAATGCAGCGAGAACTTTGGCAGATGCAAGCCGTAAAACAAAACCAACGGTTGATCATAAGACCAAAAGAAGAATGCATCAACTCAGCACAAAGATAGGCTGGGCTAGACAGTACGCGTCCCGCATTCAGTGTGTGATTGACTACATAACATCTGGCAGGAATTTCACTGCCAAGGTTCGACGGTTCGCGCGCGAACTGCGGATCCGTCATCACACAATCAACAAATCAAAGCTAATGACCATCAGACAGCATATTGTTGACAGAATACGAATACTATCTAACGCTAGGAGAAGTGTAGAGCGGAGAGAGAGGTGGGTCAGAGAAAATGAACAATTTTTATCTGATCCATCTAAACTCTTCCAAGACCCTCCAATTACTGTCGACCATCCGCCCAAACCAGGGGAGGTCGAAGCATTTTGTAGAGAAGTCTACGAGGTCCAGCATCCACTTCAAGAAGACTCAAAGAACATAAATAGCTCCAAGGAGCTGTGCAATGCCCTTATAACACCTGAGGAAGAATGGCCACCTATCACTACCGAGGAGGTGAAAAACGTATTAAGAGGCATGAAGAACTTTCCCGCTTTGGGACCAGATGGTATCAAGACCTTCTGGTGGAAGAAGTTTCCTTCTGCCCACCAGCATCTGGCCCGAATTTTCACCTCATATCTAAAGTAGGAAGAGCCTATTCCGGAGTGGTTAGTGGAAGGGCGCACAGTGCTCCTGCCTAAGACGGGCAACTTACCTGACCCTAAGAATTACAGGCCAATAACTTGTCTGAACACACTGTGTAAGATCTTCACAGCCATCCTAAATGATAGGATTCTTCGGACAATTGAACCTGTGTGGCGAGAGATGTATGAACAACGTGGCTCGAAGAAAGGCGTAGCAAGATGTCGGGAGAACCTGCTCATCGATAGATGTGTCTGTAAAGATGCAGCATCCTATCAACGATCTCTATCGATGGCCTGAATAGATTACCGAAAAACTTCTGATTCAACTTCCCATAGACTTATCATCTGTCTGTTGGAAAGCTTAAAGCTTCATCCACACATCGCGAGATGCATAGAGAGATTAATGCTGCTTTGGAAAACCAGATTTACCATCTTATCTGGAAAATATCGAGTGATCACTAACAGTATCATCTTTCAGAGAGGTGTGTTTCAGGGCGATACCATGAGCCCTCTCCTCTTTTGCCTCACATTATTGCCACTATCTCTCGCACTTCGCCATTCCGAAGGGTACCTCTGCGGCAAACCTGGAAATCGAAAGCATAAGGTAACTCATGTATTTTACATGGATGATCTTAAGCTCTATGCTAGAAATCAAGAGAAACTACATCTAGCTCTAAAAATTGTCACAGAGTACACTCAAGAGATTGGAATGGAGTTCGGGTTAGAGAAATGCGCCAAGGTTAATTTGAAGAAAGGAAAACTTAACGGCATCCCCGAAGATCCTGAACTCGTTGACAGAAGCGCTATACGACACCTTTGCGCCGGAGAGACCTATACATACCTGGGCGTGCCACAAAGCCGCATTCAGGACGTAACATCTATAAAGGATACTCTCCGATGCAGATACAAACGTCTTCTCCGACAGATATGGTCTTCCGAACTGTCGGCGAGGAACAAAGTATCTGCAACGAACATGCTTGCCATCCCAGTAGTACTCTATTCATTTGGAGTAGATCCATGGACGAAGGACGAGCTCAGATCCCTCGATATCGTGTCCCGAAAGGTCATGTACATGAACAAAAGCATGCACCTTAAGTCTTCTGTTCCACGACTTTACATCTCACGCCGTCAAGGTGGTCATGGAATACTGAATCTTGGATGCCTTCACAATAGGATTATTCTGGGTACAGCACATATTGTCGCAAATGGACAAGATCCTCTTCTTAAAATGGTCAGAAAACAGGAAGAAGTAGGCAAAGGGGCGTTTCTTTACAAAGCAGGAGAAGAGGCTGCTGAAACACTCGGCCTTGACTTCAATATCAGGGTTGAGCGAAATGCATCAAATCTTATCCATCTTGAATACTCACTCCTGAAGGCCCGGATTAAGAAAGCACAGAAGAAAAACTTCCGCGAAGAGCTCCTCGACAAGAAGATGCACGGCATCTTCCACAAAAATGTGGAAGATCAGTCGTTGTCGTATGAGCTGACGTTTGCTTTCGTTAGATCACCCGGATTGAAGTCGGGCACAGAGGGCTTCATTTTGGCATGTCAAGATGGTGTCATTTCCACTCTAGCATACCGTCGCCACATTTTGAGCCAAGATATTCCCGATGATAGCTGCAGAGCGTGTCATGAACACCCCGAGCATCTAGGACACATACTATCTAGTTGTCCAGCTCATGCGGGAACAACCTACATCCAAAGGCACAATGCGGCACTGAGAGTGCTTTATTACAATCTCTGTCACTCTTACGGCATTAGCCCAAATACCTCTCCGCTGAACGCCCCTAGAGAAATAGAGTCAATTGTCGAAAATGAGAAGTGCCGCATATATTGGAACTTCATATTCTCGACAATTGTTTCTGTTGCGCACTTGAGGCCTGACATGGTTCTTCTTGACTTCGAGAAACGAACCATGTTCGTTATCGAATTTTCGGCACCAGCGGACAAAAACGTCACAGCGAAGGAGAAAGAAAAGAAAGAAAGTTATAAAGACCTTATGAGGGTGTTGCCACGGTTATACCCGGAATATTCTGTTAAGCTAATCGTCCTGATCATTGGCGCTCTTGGAGGTGCCAAGGTTTCACTTGTTAATAGCCTGAAAAGCATCCCTGCGTGTCAACAAAATGCTGAGACACTTGCAGGGAGAATGCAGAAGGCGGTCGTCCTTGGGTCGCTCCGTGTCCTCAGGGTGCACGAGTCTTTTGCCGGATCATCGTATTGAGTTCGCGCAGACTGTAACCACCCATCTTACGGTCGTGAGACGTGGTTACAGCTGAAATTTTACTGCGATTTCGCTGGGAGCGGGTGCCATTTTTTAGATTAGCACCCGCTCCCGGCGAAATCCTGCGGTTGTCCTTATGACAAACTTTTAACTATATATATATATATATATATATAATACATATATACTCACTATACATATTCCTATTACCTTATCTTAAAAGTTGTGATTTTATGCCATGTCGATTTACCACTATTTCAGTACGATGATTTGATGTAAACACTTTGTCATGAGTTCATTGATACTTATAAATAAATCATTTTTTCCTTTTTAAGCTGTTCGTACAATGCGGATGATATGGACTCTGAGTTAGCTGCAATACCAGAAAGCATGAAATCTGATAGTATATTGTATGACAGCAGTTGTGGTTCTCTAACAGAGGTGGAACAAAGCATAGCTAATTCGAAAGGAAAATCATCTACCTGGAAGTTCGATTCAGAAGATACTAAAGAAGTAGTGAATAATTCAAGTAACAAATCTTTTAAACATCATGAAACCGCAGAAAACGCTTGGTGTCTTACAAACAGAGGACATTATGTACAGAAGGTAAGAAATAAGCACAAAAAATGAATTATTACTTTTATAAATCATAATTTATGTAGCAAGACCAAATTCATACCAGTAACATTCACGAATGCAAACGAGACGTTCTGTGCGCCATCCTCGAGCCATCTTATTCGCACTCACGTTTTCTTATGACCATCTCTACGTCTCACGATCGACAGATGAGTGGCCACAGGATAAGTGGCTCTCTGCATGCTTCAGAATAATGTTGGCACACTTGTCCAGTCTCAAGTCCATACCAATCTCTCATGCGTGCCCCTCGATCATATATATAGAAATCTAAAGTTGGCTTTGAGTAGAAGCATTGATCTTCTGTTCATCCGTATAGAATATGCGGATGAGCTTATGTTCGCGATGATTAGTGAAACCGCAAACATACCCACGAAAATAGCGTAGTGAGAGCGATAGTGGCAGAAGCGTGGTGCAAAAGAGCAGAGGACTCATAGTGTCGTTTTAAAAGATGCCCTTCTGGAAGTTCATGCTGTTGGCTGTCCCACAATAATTTTCAAATGAGATATTGGATCTAGTTTTCCAAAGTGTCCTTAATCTCCCTATGCTTTTCACTATGTGTGGATGAACCTTCAATCTTTCCAACGGACAGATAATAAGTCTATGAGAGGTTGAATCAAAAGCTTACAGGTAGTCAATCCAGGCCGTCAGCAGGGCAGCTGGTGAGCTGCTGCATCTTTGCAGATGTACCTTTCAATTAGCAGGTTTGCTTGACAGCAGGCTACACCTTTTTTCAAATCACGTTGTTTGTACATCTCTCTCCGCACAGGCACAATTCTTCGAACAATTCTGTCGTTTGGATAGCTGTAAAAATCTTATACAGCAAGTTTAAATTAGCTATTGGCCTGTCCTTGATACCATATGGTCATACAGCAGAGAAATTCTTTGCACCCCGAAGTCAATTTCAATATACCTCTCTCATAAAATTCTCTACCTCGTCGGGCTCAGATGGATTTTTGACAGATACAGCGAAATGGCTGTAGCGGCGCGATTGATCCGCGAGAAACTGTTGATTCTTCCTGATTCATCTCTCAATATTCTGTATTATTCTCCTTGTGTCAGATAACATCCGTATTTTGTCAAAAATGTGTGGCTGCCTATTACACACTAAACATGAAACGCACACTGCCTTGCCCATCCAATTTTCTTCTTCAATTGACGCAAGCATATGTTGGTCTTACGATCCACCGTCAACTTAAGCCTTCGATTTGGATCATCCAAAGCTCCCGCCGTACTATAAACTGAACGTTTTATGATCCAGAAGTCGAATTCTCCCGAGATATCCTCAGGAAGGGTGGTATACATTTCAGCCAAATATTGGGACTTAGGAAGAACATGGGTGTCGCTTCCTCCTCTTCGTATCTGGCTTGTTCATGCAGTAGTTGGGAAAACGCTTTGCGTACATGTCAAGTTTTTAACAGGTAGGCAATTTGATTTCATAAAGACTAGTGAGAAACATGCTGAAGCTCCGAATGTTTCTAGCACAACGGACTGTGCATATGCGTCATAAAGCTTACCACAACAGGGATAATGCTGGCCTCGTAGCAATCTAGCAAGTCATCCTTGAGTCGATTCGTCCAGATAATGTGAGAATTTCGTTGGTTCGCCGTTATTGTTGATTCCGCGAGCAGCTACGCAAAGGATTCGTTGATTCTTGTAGAGGCCTGAATGCAAGGACAAAGCTGCATATTTTGAGAGATCGCTCGCTATTTCAGGGTAATCGTTCAAGATACCTCACCCGGATGCTATTCAACAACAACTTGCCTAGGCATAAAAACCCTCACGATATGGGGGAAAAGCCCCGGCAAGCCCATGAGACGGAGCACCTTTATTCAAAATCATTTTAACACTTTAATTACGTCGAGTACAATTCAAATTAAACTAATTACACAATGGTTGCGAACTTAAGCCTAAGAGAGATCTCTCTTACCTTTTCCTCAAAATTATTGAACTCGAAAGCATACTCAACATGACTGGTACATCAGAGGCAACACCTTGCCACTCTCGAAGAGTCAGTCCTTGTCTGGTCCTTCCGGACCATCCATAGACAGTTGTCTGCGACAACTTATCAATTATTATAACCATATTCAGCAGGAACCCTTGGTACAGGGAAATTCTATCCGCAATCTGAGGACCTTCCCGGGGACCCCGAGCTCGTGAATATACGTGTTATCAGACATGTTGACACTGAAGAGACCTAGACATACTTCTGCATGCCTCAGAGCCCCATTTATGACGTAACACCAGTGAATGCGTCTCTCTGAAGCCGATAAAAGCATGCTTTTTGACAGATTTGGTCTTCAAATATGTCCACGTTGAACCAGGTATCTGCGACTAATATGATTGTTGTCTCGGTTCAGCTCTTGTCGTTTGGGATGGTTAAATGGACGAAGAGCTAGCTTACGACTCTTGGTATCGCCACGCGTAAGATCATGCATATGAAGAAGAGCTTGCATATCGATTTGTCTGTTTCTAGATTATACATCTCACGCCTTCAAGGTGGGCGTGGATTTTTGAATCTCCAGCGTCTTCATAACCGAATCAATAATGCATCAATAATGCAACGAAATAGTAACTTTTCGAGATTTACAGGAGAAAAAACTGTTCAAACATATAAAGATTTTCCTTTAAATAATTGTAAGCACTCTTTCATGTAAAATTTAAAATTGAAAATAAAAATATTATATTAAAATATAATATATTTATATTATATTAAAATAAAAATATACAAAAATAATTAAAAATAAAATTTGAAATGCATTTACTGCGATGATTATTCTAGAAAGTAGTAACTTTCCAAGATTCTCAGGGACAAAAATGTTTGAATAAACGAAAATTGTGTGAATAATTGCCAAATAACATTAAATAGATGAGTGAGGATAGAGCGGGGTCAAAAGTGCCGTGAAGAAAAAGTGCCGCATACGATAACACAAACACAAATAATTGGTCACTCGAGCTGATAATTTTCGTCGATCAGTCGAATCACCAAAAACACTTGACAACCGCTGCTGGTAGGCACTAAAAGTACTTTTTCTGATCATGGCTAAGGTTAAGTTTTTTGTGTGTGCCTAAAGTAGTTCTATCATCACCGTTTCTTTATCACAATAGGCTACTACACAATCACTAGCTGTGCAGCGTATTCTGAAAGCATCCCAGGCGTGTAATGGATCTAGTATCACGCACGCAAAAACTGGGCTCATAAAAAAAAATGTGTGTTGTGAACTAGCAATCGAAAAAGTTTGCCTCTATTAACTGCTGAAACGAAGACAAATGAGTCTGTGAGCATAACAGTTATCTCAGAATTCATTCATTTTATTGCTGTGTACTGTGAGATCCTTCTGTACAATTCAAAATAAAAAAATTTCGTTTGATTCATGTTAGTACTTTTGACCCCACCGCTATAAACATTTCACCCCACGTGTGGGACAAGAAGAGCCATTAGACAAGGTTTAGAGAAAAATATATAACATAAAAGATGGAATACATATACATTTATCAGGATTATAATTAGGAACTTCAATGTCTTACACATATTTCATATTTCTTATACATAGATATGAGAAGCAAATTGTTGCACTTTCAGCCTCGCGCTACCTTCTCCAACCATTTGTTAACTGCGTCATTGAATTCAGAAGAAGAAATACTTTTTACAACCATCTTTGCGAAAAACATTGTTCTGGAAATTCATCAAGTTTATCATTTATCCAAGAAAATAATAACTTTTCAGGATTTAAATACGAAAAAAAATTTTTTTATACAAAGAATAATTTTTTAAACAATTTAAAGTTAGTTAAAAAACACTTTGGAGTTTGTGTCTTTTTGAATAAAAATAATTTATAGCCATAATGTTCCCAAAAATACCGTTTACCCGTGGGCTAAGCGTTAAACATAAATTGTACATGAAACTGACATTTTGATAATTTCGGGGCATTTCCTGGTACAATATCAGAGAATTGGGGGGGGGGGGGGGTTCAAAGGTTTTTGGGTGAAAATTTGTCCTTCAATATTCCTCAAGAGGTTACAGGGATTTTATTATTCTGGAATACGAACGAATTGGGCAGGGGTGTCAATCTCTAAAAATCAATAGTTGAATTTTTCAGGTATAAAGGACCACCCTAGTGCAATGTACCTGACCTTTTAAATTTATCACTGTATGATCATTTATCTTAGTTTAGTTCAGTTTAGTTCAAAAGCAGAGGGTAAGCCTCGTTGGAGCTTCCCTGGCACTCAGGCTTGTAAAGTGAATCTTGTATAGGTCCACGTTGAAGTAAAGACTCTCTCGGTCTCGCTGAGGAGAAAGCCTAATCTGAAAAATGACTATCCCCAGCGTTCGTGGGGATAGTCTGAATTCGGCTTTCTTAGCTACAATTGCGTGGAGCTGTGCTTTCGAAACAAACTTTCGATGAAACAGAAACGTCATCCTCGAGAAGGCACAGCTGCGAGGAGGTACGGGACGTACTAGAGGATCCAGGATGGACCTGTCACGTTCGTCTGTTCCTGGATGTCAACAAAACTCAACCACCGTGGACCTGCAATACAGAAGGGAAACTCGAATGGCAAACCGGTCGATGGCAGTAGATCTGGCGTGGCGCAACGTAGGCGGTTGAGCGGATGTCAGTATTGCTTGACCAGCCTCAGCCAATGAGCGCCAGGGTCTCGACCGGTTCAGTACGCAATGATGGCGGATCAGCGAAAGATTCTGTCCGAGCATTGCGTGACGTCAGCAGGCCATCGCACCAATCGGGCTGCGTGCCAGAAGGCACGCGTGATGCACATGAAACACTGTCTTTATGTCTTTCTTGGGTAGACCAAGATTTCCCTGGCTCTGTCCATCCCGTACGTACAGCCCAAGATGGCTTTCGCCTATCAGCAACCCTGGATTTTCACCCAGTATTCCCGGCACTTTGTTTGGATCCACCTTTTGATGGCCATCCCGAAGCAGGAAGGCTCTAGTCACAGTACCGGTTCCGGTCCTATGTATTCACTTGCTGCGCCGCATTTTGCCAACTTGTGCGCCTTCTCGTTGCCCTTTATCCATGTTTGACCATGCAGCCATATGAGAGCCACTGTGTTCTTTTCTGCAAGTTGGTTCAATTCTATTTTGCATTTCCAAACCAGTTATGATGTTTTGTCGAGTTTCTCAAACGAAAGTAATGACGCTTGGCCGTCCAAGCATATCACAATATGCCTGCTAGCAGAGTTTTCTTCTAATAATGTTCCCACACAGCGAAGGACGGCTAAGACCTCTGCCTGAAAGGCAGTAGCATTTCGCCCAGCGGGATCCCTATCCCCCTCCTTCTCGTGCAGTTATTGGTTCCTGCTCCTCACCCTTTCTCTCCACTGAAGAGATCTGTATGCCAGAATTCCCATTAGAACAGCGGGTTACCATTTACTTTCGGCAAATCCCTGCTTGGGATGCAGACGCGGAATGTTTTGGTAAAGTTGAAACGTTTTTTTATTTGATCTCGCCTCATCTCTATAATCAGCTTTGTGCTGCTGAAACTTGAAAGCCTAGTATGCCTAGTCCACCGAGAACATCTAGTCACTTTCGCCAGGCAACCCATTGCGTGAGCCGCTCTTGCAGTTACCGAAACATGTAGGAGTTCTTCGCAGAGCATGAATCCTATCGCTGCCAACCCAAAAGCTCTCCTACACATCGAAAAAGGCATGAGAAACTTCCTGCATTGGGTCTCCAGGTGCTTCGCCCAGTTTACTTCGCTATCTAGGATTACTCCCAGATATTGAACCGAATCTGAAATCGTCAGCCTGTTGCCACAAAATAGAGGAGTGTCAACTTTCGGCACTTTTCCATTTCTCGTGAAAAAGGCCAGGCCGTATATTACCTTTCTTTATTTGGCCTACGAAGGCGGCCGTATACTATAATGCTCCAAAGGTGGGGTGATAGGACACCAACCTGTGGGCGCCCTTATGGCGCTATTCGCCTGACTAGGCCTTCGCCCCATCTGGTTTCAAATTTTCTTCAGCGAAGCATGCTTTCTCCCCATCTTAGTAGCTGGTGTTGCATTCTCAGCTGCTGCTCCAATTTTTCCACGATAGCATTAAGCGCAGTTTCTACCAAAAAGCCTTAAAAATCGTGCTGATCTCTGTTCAGCAAGGAGATTAAAAGCACCTCATTCCTGATATATCACTCGACAACTTGTCCAGCGTCATCAGGATGAAATACGTTAAGCTGAATTCCCAAAAATCTTTTGCAGCAATGTAACCCTCCAGTCCAGGTTCGGCAGTGAAGGCTTAATAGTTTCGTCAGTGGAGGGAAGTTCGAGTTTTCTGAAAGCCCTTGGAGTGAACGTCCATATGGTGATTCAGCGTTGCTCCCTTGTCCAATCAGCCTGCTTGTACGTTCTTATGTTTGTATTGTATTCATACGGGGCCGTCTTATGAACTTCACAGTCTAAAGGCTATTTAGTTCTGTTCGCTCTGTTGCACAATGCTCTTGTCTTTCTACGGAGTTTCTCCAAGTGGCTATTCCGCCATTCTGCTCTTTTCCTAGACTTGAATGTGCTTGTAGGGCAATTGTTTTCGTATGATGTAGTCAGAGTCCTTCGCAGAAAATCCGCGGCGTGCTCTGACTCATTTATGGCACCATAGCTTGTGGGGAAATCAACAAGCCTGGCTTTGAGTTTCTCTTTCTGTGAGCCCCAAAGTGTATTTCTGGTGCTACTTATTTTTGAAACCGCCGGTTTTCGTGAATTTAACTGAAAAAAGATATATTTGTGGTCGGAGAGTGACTCTCCATCGGAGACTATTCAGCCCACTACATAGCTCCTCAGTTCATCCGAGCATGGAGTCAAGTCGAGAACCTCACTCCTGCTTTTAATCTGTGATGTGGGAGTATTACCCCGATTCCGAATTTCTAGCTTAGTGTTGGCTAGGTATTCGATTAAGCCTCTCCCTCAGACAATGATGTTTGTGCTTCCCTACACCACATGGTAAAAGCTCGCTTAACAACCCAACGGCAGAGGAATCCTGTTCTAGTGCCAGTACCAAATTAGAGCCTTCATTTCTCTGGAAGGCGGGGGTCCCTTATCATAGCCCGGGAAATAAGCTGAGGCATTAAGCACCGGTAGCCTTCCTCCGCTTCTGCCTCTGAATATCACCTTCATAACGGTGAGATCCCTGGAGCAGGGCTTTGGCATCAAGATCGCATTCATACCATTAAAGGCTATGCATGCCCTTGGTGTTTTTTCGAGCGACCCTCTATGTATGGAGCCACACCCTGACAAGCCACTAATCTGTTCCTTCTATAACCAGGGTTCTTTGATGAGGGAAATAAAAGTCTGTACCACTGACGAGCGTCTGGTTGGAACCATCGAGGCGCCTTTGCTATGGTACAAATTCATATGCATCATGGCGATTTCGGTCGCAGCCATTGCACAGTGGGCTGATTCGATAATTTGTTATTCAAATCACCTGCAGCCTACGATTCTTAACCGATTTCCAATTTTTTTTTTCAAGTGATCAGCAATAGTTGCGTCAGAGCGTATATTAATTAGATTTTTTAATTTTTATAATTTTCTATTTATTATATAAATGGAGAAAGAGCGAAAATGAAACATTTTTTAATCGTGATTTTTTATCTTCAAATAAATAACGTAATAAATCCCGTTCTCAATCAAAATGAATGTCAAAGTATACAAAGAATATAAATAAACAGGATATCGAACCAAATTGTTATGAATAAATTTTATTCACAAAATGTCATCATCGATGAAATTTTGCTTGCAAATTATATTTCTGACTTCCAATCGCTTGATTTAATGGACAGGATCATATTTGATCATTGAAATTTGTTTTCTGGTATACATCGTTTATTGTATAAACAAATGAATAGTTTAGGAATTCTTTGGCGTATAGTGAAGACTTCTTGCTCGATATTATTTATTTATTTCATAAATTAGTTTTATGAATAAATGCATAGGTTGGCCATTCATGTACATAAAGTATCCATTTTTCTTTCTTATCGCCTAAAAATTATATTAATAGTGATGCCTAATGATGAAGATTTGTCATTCAATATTATTTGTTCACTTTATAAACAAATGCATAGTTTAGCCATTTGTGAACAGAAAGTAATCTTTTTTATTATTGCGATAATAAAAAAAGATTACTTTTTGTCTACAAATTGCTGAACTATTCATTTGCTTATAAAATAAGCAAATAATATCAAGCGAGAGGTCTTCACCACTAAAGATCATCACTTATAGAATTTGAAGATGGTCAGAAAGAAAAAAAAATCTTCCTGTCTATAAATGGACAAACTATGCATTTGTTTATAAAATTTGTGTATGAAATAAATAAATAATATCGATTGACAATGTTTTGTCCCTACACTTCACTACTTATGTAATTTGAAGACGAGTTGGAAGAAAAATGATCACTTACCGTCTGTAAATAACCAAACTATGCATTTGTTTATGAAATTTGTTCATAAAATGAACAAATAATATTGAATAACCAGTCTTTATTACTGAATATCACCAATAATATAATTTAAAGGTACTAAGAAAGAAAAACGATTACTTTCTGCAATAAAGCAATTTCAACTCACCAATATTCTTTTTAAGCAAAATTTCTACGATTTTGACATTTTATTGATATAATTTGTTCATAAAAATTAGATTCGACATCCTGCTGATTAACTATATTCTTTAGATACTTTGGCATTCATTTTCATTGAGAATGTGATGAATTAAATTATTTATTCAAAGATAAAATATAATAAGTGAAAAATGTCTCATTGTCGCTTCTAGTCCCCTCCTTGTGCCCGTGGAACAAGCGTGAGAAGTTTCTCAAGATGATGTTTCCGCAGCCATGGTGGTGAGGTGCCTTGGCTGCGGTTTGCAAGCCCCGCTAAGTGGGCTCTCCTTCCCTACACTACTACGGTTCCTCTCCTTTACGAAGAACCCCACTAACTGTTCTTCCACCGTGACAACAATATTGCTGGTATCGGTATCAGTATTCTGCATTGCTCGAGATGTACTGGCCACTAAGAAGCTGCCCCTTATTTCGTTTTGCCCATTCGGTCCCACGAGAAGCTAGGGAAATGATGAACACCCCATGCAGATCCCCGCTTGCAGGGGGTGGGTCTACATACTATCGGATTCGACATGGTCTCCTGAAGTCTTCGTTGAGACACCTCCTTTGTAACCCCGACGTCTCCGCCTTAAACGAAGGGTGCGCGTCAGGGTGTTCAAGAATTTGTTAAGAGGGCTGGGTACACCCGTGTGAATTCTGAATCAAAAATGCGAGAGAGATAGACATATGATAAGCACGTCTCAAAGAGTGGATCTTGTTAGTGAAAAAAAAATTCGACCGCCATTTCTGTAAGTAGGAATATTTTCAAGAAAAGAAGGGTATATAGGAAAAAAAGAGTGAACAAAAGTTGCGGCTATAAAATCATCATCAGGGGACAGTCGACCAGAGTCAGGCATCGTCTGGGAACCGGTACCCTGGAGGCGGCGGGTAGTTTGTCGAGCTGACGGTTTTTGATTTCGTGCAACCTTCTCATTGTTTGAGATTAGACACAGCTGCGAAAAAGAAAAATGTTGTATATTATTAATAAATTCAATTTCAATGGACTGCATAAGCCTTGTTATATTATTACGAGTAAATAATCAAAGATTGAAAAAAATCAATTGATATTTCCAATCCCAGTTCATCTTCAGAGATACATTTTCCTTTCAATTATCTTCAAAGATCCCTTCCACCTTATTCGTTTATGAATCCAGGCATACCAAACAAGTAATCATTGTCAACAATAGTTTCTGATATAATAGCCGCACGAAGTCGAAACAAAGTTTCATATTTCGAAAATGCTCTATTTGTATTTCGTCTAATCGAAACATTCCTTTGGAAAAAGTTTGAAATATGCTTGATATTCAGTGTCAATTTGGACTGAAATTCCTCAATATACTAGGAGAGAAGTGTTTTATACCGAAATCTAACTTTTTAATTGTGAAGTAATAGTTACAAACCGATAAATTAGTCGTCAAAAGTAGAGTAATTTTGACCAAGCATATTTCCAATATCATCAATATCCATTAAAATTTGCCAAGTAGCCCTTCTACCTTATTTATTTGCGAATCCAAGCATACCATATAAGTAATAATTGTTAATAATAGTTTCCGGCGAAGTAGCCTCAAGAAGTCGAAATAAGGTTTGAAATGTTTAAAATGCTCTATTTGAATTTTTGTTTAATCGAAACATTTCATTGGGATAGTTTCGAAATATACTTGATATGTCGTAAAAATTTGGATTGAAATTTCTCAATTCACTAGAGAAAGTAGTTTTTGTCATAGGGATCTCATTTTTTAATTCTTACATAATCGTTACAAACCGAGAAGTGAAGTCGTAATCAGACGACCAGTTCCCGGTTCCGATGACGGTTACGATTTACGGTCCGGTTAAGCACACGGTGCATCGGTTGCACCCACGATTGCCGCCACGGCGATATAAATTTTGATACATGTTAAATTTTTTTATGATGCAATTATAAGGATTGACACACACATAAATAAAACTTGCCATCGAAAGGAGACCCAAGAACTTGGGCAATTTCAACGCAGTAGCGATTTTTCAAGTCCTTGCGTTTGTAATTTATATCTTTTGTGTCCCACAAAAAAGATCGTTGCTGAACTACAGGTCTTCCGATTGCTACTGAAAAAAACAAAGGAAGACACTTTCTTCAGAAATACGATTTAATAACTAGGTGTTATGTTTCAGTACAGATTCTTTGTTAAAAGGGGTTGTTCTTCATCAGACTCTTATAATAGTGACGTGTAAAAAATGTGCGATGACTGTGATGATTCAAGAATGTGGGAGGACTGGACACGCAAATGACAAAAAATGCGTTAGCGAGAGATGTTTTTCTACAGAAAAGCGGAAGAGAGTACAACACTAGTACAGGAGAATGATTTTTCGAAATAACCGAATACATCAGCTTACTAATTTAAAGGAAAAAAGATGATTCTTTCAGCAAGACAGTTCTTTGAATCCGAGAAAGATGCAGGCAGAAGTAACGACATTGACAAGGTTAATAAGAGAACGGCGCAACGCTTGCAGATATTTGATAGTATTGATCATCGAATTAGTCATGAGGCTATTGAGTGTGACGATTTTCTACAAAGTATAATTCGAAGAAAAATGCATAACTTCCAAGCGGTAAAAAGATACCCTACAGCTGAATATTTGCACGCAAAATTAACAGACCACGTTCCTGATTTACCGTTATTCAGCATAAGCATGTCAAAAAAATGGTGACATGCAATGAACCTCTCTAATGAAAAGTACAAAAATAAGCCTGATGGAAAGTTGTCAAATATCAGGAAAAAGAGCATCATTCTTCAATCATTCTTGGGAGAAACTCAGTATTACAGAGGAAGTTGACTTCAAATATTCTATACGGTGCAAGCATGGTGCGATTAGAATCATACAAGGCAATTCGGATAGATGGAACTCAACAGGGCTGAAAATTACATAGATTGGTTCCGAAAAGTCACGCAAATTCTTCCGCAAAAATAGGCAGTAGTCAATCGCAATACTACACTATGATTGAACCAGAATTTTAAAACCCGACGACGGCGTAGAGGAAAGCTGAATCGAGATGAAATATGTCAACAAGAAGGGTGCCAGGCATATGCAAAGCCACTTAATCCTCAAAGTTCAGAATTTTAAAATAATCAAAATATAATCTTAAAATTCCTAAAATTCAAACTCAAACTCTGTACGCAGTGTGCCAGTTTTTCGCTCAGTCATCTCAGACTCAGTAGTTGGGCGTTTTTCGCAAACAAAGAGAAATCTTGAAATCAGCAAAATAATAATGGAGCATTTCTAACAAATTAGACTTACAATTTATTCGATACTCTATCGCTGCGAAATTAATGAGAAGCTTGATTTAATAATTTTCAAAGTTGTGCTCTTTTCATGTATTGTGAACTCCGACGAAAATGCAATTATTTATAAATTCCGAATCATACGAAACGCTAATAATCGTATTCTCAACTTATCTACAACATAATCTTGAATCCAAAACAAATTTCTAAATATCAAACTAACTCCGACAAGCTAGGCCTTTTGGAATTCCATGCTAGGTAATTAACAAAGAAAACTAAGAAAAAAATTGAAGGAAGAAATTAGGCAAGGAATGACCAAACTTAGGAAAGAAATGAGGGAATGAAGAGAAGTTAGGGAAAAGCAAGAAAAAAGGATGCTGACCGTGGAGAAAATACTAGAAAATCAGGAAAAGACTAATAAAAAGGTACAGGTGTTCGGAGGTAGAATAAAAAAATAGAGAGCTCAAACCGGGAGGCTGCACGTGAAGAGAGTGGGAATAAGAATAAGGAAAGGCTGTGAGAGAAACAGAAACGTAGTGATAAGGAAACTAAGATTATAGGGGAAGGAGGTGAACGAAGGAGTAGAAAAAGTACCAAAAATGTTGGAGTCTAATATAGAGATAGAGGAAGTGCAAAGTGGGGAAGAATAGTACTGGTGAATTTGAATAAATGGAAACATAAGGATGATTTGACATGGGTAGAAAGGAAATTGCAGTATAAGTTAAGAAAAATAGCTGAAGAGAGAAGAAAAACGGGATGAAGAACATAAGTTAAGTATGAAAGAATACATATAGAAGGTGCATGCTGGGATTCGGGCGAGTTAATGAGAAATTTGACACAATCTGATGTAGTAGTAATGATGGAAACGTGGCTAGATGAATAGAGGTGAGAAAGAGTAAGGGGAAGATTACCAAGAGGTTACAAATTGCCAGTTCAAGATGCAAAGAGGAAGAATAAAAAAGGCAGATCACTGGGAGAAATGATGATAGGGGTCAGAGACGCATGTATGAAGAAAAGGGACTGGGAGCCTCTATCCGTGGATGTGGTGAGCCGACACTAGTAGTACTAGTAATAATTAATCCACCTAGAAACACTACCCGAATCAAGTAGTGTCACGCCTACCCCGAAAGGGAAATGGCTTAATGGTGTAAAAAAAACCATCGAAGTGAATAATAATGATTTAACCAAGTGCAATATAGTTTTTATATTTTATTCAGGTGATGTATTATCATTCTTTCACCTGTGAATCCTACATCTCTAACTTTCTCACCACTTGTTCTCCAGAAGCATAAATAATTCTCATCCTTGTTTTATAATCAATAAATCTCAAAATTATAAACAAAATTGGTCCTTCGAGTCGGATTAAATAAACTTAAGAAAAATTAATCGAAACAGTTTATAGTGGATTACAGTGATCACCTGTTCGTTCTTACTTTTGACAAGCTTACAGTTGCTTATTCACTCAAAAACAATTCCTGCTATCTCACTCATGGAGAATAGTGGAGTATTTGTGTGTCGAGATAGATAGCTTTTCAATTCCTTAAAGTGAAAAACAAGCATCTGACTATAAACGTGAATAATCATATAATTGAACGAGTTCCTTGCTGAGTGTTGTGACCACCTGTTTTTTTTGGCAAGACGAATAATAATATTGATAATAATATCGACAATAGCTGAACTTATCACACGCTTCTGCGACGACACTAAGAAGCAAGAAGAGAAGGTAATGAAATCTGTAACATATATGGAAACTAGACTAGCTGCGCTGGAAAGATACTGGTCGGACATTTATTAGCAACATTTTGTCATAGTGCTGGATCAAAATAACGCTGAGGATCCTTATGTTGTTGATAATAAATTTGACGAGATAGAAGCTGACTACATCGCAGCAAAAACTCAAATCACCATAATACTAAAAAACCTCGGCGCAATCTCTAAGAAAATACCAGGTTATAGGAACTCAAGTCCTGTAGGGCATTGTTCAGAAATTTCCTTCAAGCACTTTCCCTCTCTCCCTCTTCCAAAATTTAGTGGTGATCAACTCGAATGGAAAACCTTTCAAAGTATGTTTAAATCAATGGTTCACGACATTAATATTTCAGGTGTGCAGAAACTTTATTATTAAAAAAATGCACTTCAGAATAAGGCTGCAAATCGCTTAAAAATGTGTCAATTAGCAGCGCTTGGATGACGCTAGTTAAGCGTAATGACAACAAACGACTTCTTCTTGCGGCTCATATCCGTAAGTTGCTGTATTGTCCTTCAGCTTTAAGAAAATCAGTAGACGAAATCTTACGTCTTCTGGGTGCCACGAATGAATCCATTCGTGCATTTTCAAACATGCGTAGACCCGTAGATCAATGGGATGATTCGTTTGTTCATTTTCTGGTTCACAAGTTAGATCCCCATACTCGTGAGAATTGGGAAACATCTTTGAAAGACCAGGAAGACTTTCCTATGTTCAAACGATTTCTCATCCACTTCGTTGTCTGCTAAAAACTCGACCAACGCTTCTCCCCAAAAATCTAAGAAACAGAATCTCTCGGTTAATTTAGGAACTTCAAAAAAGCAAAACAAACCTTCGAATTCTTGCTTCATTTGGCATGGTTCTCACTTCATATCCTAATGTCCACGATTTAAGGGGCTCGGTACTTCCCAACGTATGGAGAATGTTCAACGCTAAGGATACTGTTTCAATTGCTTACATGGAAAACATCGTTCCATTTCTTGCCCTTCAAACAAACGATATTTTGTGTATTCAGAAAAGCATGATACTTTTGTACTGGATGATACTCAGAGAAAAAATGACCAAGTGGCAAAAACCGATTCACTGACAGAGCAACCATCTTCTTTGAGTTATTCTAGATCGGCCAGTAACTCTTCTGCTTTGGCCAATCATCTGATTTCAAAACCTGAGCGCAACAATACAATAGTTATTCGTGATACAAGTGCGTAAAATAGGTGATTGTGTGCGAGTGTGAATTTTGCAGCATAAGTCGGAGGCTCGAAGCATGGGTCGGTGGTGAGCGCACGAGCGAAGCGAGTGCGAAAACGTAGACGAGTGCTTCGAACCGCAGGCGAATGATGCAATCATACGAGTTAACAATCACCGACGCGCACGTGTATCACACGCTTTTTTTTTTGCAACGCCCGTCCGAAAAAGTTGTCAGGAGGTGCTAACGAAAAATACTAATTTTATATTGCATAGAGTGGAGTAAAGAAATAAAAAAAAAAATTTCAATGTTTGAAGAAAAATTGAAAAAAAATTGAAAAAAATGTTCTGATTAAAAAAAATTTGTGCAAAAAAATGTTTGAAAAAAATGTTGTGGAAAAAATTTGAAAAAAAAATTGTGTAAAAAAAGGGGGGCTACGCATCCCTAAAAACAAAACTTCAATCATTAAAACATTTGTTCAAGTTAAATGTAAACTTATTTCAAGAAGATACCAACAACAGTGTTTAAAGTTACCTATGCCAGTGTGTAAAGTACTTCATCTTGAATGTGCGCATGCGCAGCTTTTTCACCAATGTCTAAAGTAAGCCATCTTCAAACTGCGCATGCGCGAAAACTTCTTCACGCACAGTCTGCTCAAATAAGGTACTTTAGGCACCATCTACATGCATGCAAACGTCAACTTTTGAGGTGGGTGTTGCAAAAAGAGTATTTTTGCAACAGCTTATATAAAACTGATTTTCTTCAATGGAAACTCAATTCGGGTTGAGGGCTTTCTGGAATCTGGGTCTGAACGCTCATTCATCACTGAACGTACAGTTCGAAAATTGGAAATTTCAGAACAAAACTGTGATATCTCTTTAACTGGAATAAGAGATTCACCATTGGGATCTTCTAGTTATCAGGCTGACGTGTTGCTCAGACCGTCTGGAGACTCGCAGTTTGAACATCCAATGCCAAAACATGTTTTGGTTGGGTGGTGTTTGATTATCCTGTGGATCGTCAAGAAGATGATACTATTGATCATGCCAGTGTTCTTCATGCTGCAGAAAACTCTCAAGACGGTAACTATACCCAAATTCGAATTTTGCGGGGCTGAGCTTCTAGCAAAACTTCTCGATGCTGTATCTTCAAACCCTGGATTTGAAGATGTCCCAAGATATTGCTGGTGCGACGCTCAGATCGTTATTGATCAGCTTCAAAGCGACTCATCACGCTGGCCAACTTTTGTGGCAAACCGAGTGGAGGAAATACATTTCACTCTTAAGGATTAGATTTGGTGATGCGTACCTACAAAGTTCAATCCTGCTGACTGCGCAACTAGAGGTTCTGACTTGAATGAGCTGAATAATTCATATCTCTGGTGGCATGGGCACAACTGGTTGACTGAACAGCCGTGAAATGGGCTTCAGACAATCGTACAACCTATCAAGATTGTGGATCAAGAGTTACCAGAAATACTGGGAACTTCAAAGATGAACATCAAGGTGAACCTGGCCACCTTGTCTTACATACAGGACCTTCCTATTCGATATTCGTCCTTGCAAACACTGATTCGAGTGACAGCCTATATCTACAGGTTCTGCAGACTGTGATCTTCCAACCCCACGTCAGTGGACGGCAATGAAATCCTGAGAGTAGGAGGTCGTCTTCAGAATTCTCTACTAAGCTTTGACGAAAAACACCCTACCATACTACAGAAACGAGATTAACTATTGTATTTACTATTTGAGCCAAGGGCTGAGAAGACATTGGATTATCGGAGCCGAAATCCTAGTTAACCAGGTAATTCGCTGTTGCGCAACATGCGAGCATTCCAGGTCACGAACACCTACTTAACTTATGGGTCAGCTGCCCACTGACCAATCGAGGCCGTTTGCTTGTACCGGAGTAAATTACGCTGGCCCCTACAACTTTCGGGCTTCACCAGGTCAAAAAATTAAATCCTATGAAGGATATATCTGTCTCTTCATCTGCCTCTCAACAAGAGCGATACATCTGGAGGCAGTGTCTGGCTACACCTCAAATGCTTTCTCAGCCGCATTCAGATGCTTCGTCTCTCGACGATGTGCTTGTTTAAGGCCATATAGTGACAATGGGACCACGATCAAAGGAGCTGACCGGGAGCTACGAACCCTTCTTCGAGGTGCTTTAAGGATAATCACCAAATTGTCCAAAGACCTAGCCAACCAAGGGACCACTTGGTCTTTTATTTCGCCGAATGCACCTCACTTTAGTGGAATTTGGGAAGCCGATGTGAATTCTGTAAAACATCATCTGAGACCGTCGATAATTGCAGATTGTTGTCTGACCTTTGAGGAAATGAGTACCATATTGTGTCAAACCGAAGCTTGCCTCAAGTCAAGACCGCGTTACCCTGATCCAAATGACATCTTCAACAACGCTCGAAATGTTTAGTGGAGACTAATCAGGTCAAAGGAGGAGACATCGTCCTTCTGAAGGAAGAAAAGGTGCCACCAGCCAAATGCAGTTTGGCACGCTTTGAAAAACTACATCATGGAAAAGACGGTTTGGTACATGTGGTAACAATTTAGACACCAAAAGGCATCTATAAAAGGGGCCTGAATAAACTCTCCTCACTTCCGGTTCACACAACCAACTCAATTTAACCGTATGTATCACCGAATTTTGAGCGGGACTTGTTGTTCCACCAGTCACTTGCTAATGGCGAACAAGTTTGCACGTGTTTCTCTTCGCGAACCACATTTGAGTCGCGATTAATTAAACTACCATTTTTTCTAACATTAAACCGGCACCTAGAATAATTCTTATTCTGCTTTTATGATTAATAAATCTTAAAATTGTAAACAAACTCATTGAGCGAGGGGGAAATATTAATCGCTTTACACAATTTGGTCCTTTCCCGGTTTATCTTCCTCAAAGGCAACTTCTATTATAAAATTCGTCAAAACATATCTTAGACACTTACATTCAAAGCTATATTTTATCACCAACATGACAGCCCTGTTGGTAATTTAAGAAGCCAAACAAATATTCAATAATGCTTGAATTTAGTCAATATACACCCTTGTCTAATTGTGTGTATTTTTCATAGGCACGCTTTTTTTCAACTGATGAAGAACTAAAGGTTTCCGAAGAACATAACTTTACAGATGAGAGTATATCTGGTCAGACAGAATTTCCTACATTAACACGAATGAAAATTAAATGTTCTGAAACTGAGGCTTTGAGGAACATTAAATGCAATAAGTTTCTATATAGGATAGACCTTGCAAACCAAAGACGGCAGATTGAAAGGTAATTACTAGTATACAAGGGTGATTCTCTGCTTACCAGAGAATTCAATGTCACTGGTGTTCTTTAAAAAACGGGTTTCACTTATTGATATGAATTTCATCTGAAAATGGAGTATATATACCCACGCATTACTGTCATTTCAAGTTTTTTCGGCTTAAGGTAACCTTTTCTATTATCTTGCGCTGGGTTTTCCATAAACTCGAGCTCAATGCTTGCAGGGGCAATGTGATGCTCGACTGAAGGCTATTGCGTTGCGATGATACCTTTAAATTGTATTTAAATTGTATCAATAATGAACTCTGTTCCACCGTAAGTTGTTAAATTCCGTAACGGTAGAAAATTCTCAAATTTTATCCAGCAAACACATTCTGTTCCATTACAAAGGGATAACATTGTCATATATTAAATCATAATGAGCGTTTAGTATAGTTATCCTGGGTTTTTAACATAATCTACTAATCAAATAATCTATTAATTATGAATCTATGATTCTATTGAACTAATACAATTCATCACAAAGAGCTATTCGGAATCACTAAATTTCATCACTATGGCTCGCGATACAATGGGTGATTTTGATCAGCAGAATCACCTCCCTACTTGAAGTTACTAAAAAAAATCTCCAAAAGAGATACAGTTGCTTAGAGTTCAGATTTTACTTCTATTGAATTAATATTTTGCTCACGAAAAACTCAATAAACATTAAGACAAATTATTTTCCTTCTGGAATACTGGATTTATTCATTTTTCCTCATAACCAAAATTTACAATATTCGAGAATTAAAAAAAAAAAAAAGAAAGTTCATCTCAAGAAGCACTGCTTTAATTGAGAAAAGACAGAAAACGTCCAAGAAAAGTACTATATCTAATTAAATGCATTTAAGTCTCACTTTACAATTCAATTTAGGCAGGTGTTTCCCTACGGCGAATTACCGACATTTTTCTCAAGAAGTGACGCGAAAGACCTCGAAATATTAAATGTCCGTGACGTCACGCATGCTCTCACAGCTGGCGTACGCATGCGAAGGAGAATCGATCAATATCTATATCTATGTTGCATGTCCGTCTGGACAAGATAAGGAGACTTTAATGTGAATATTTTAGAGCCCAATATAATTCTAATGTATAAGATAATATTCTTTTATTCAGAGTAAGATTCGAGTTGACTATAAGTTCATTGAATTCAGCCTGCATCTCGGCTTTCTCGTGAGGAGCGGCTATTTGAGAGCTTTCCCTGCTAGCGGCCAGGTGAGACCCACTCTAGTGTTACCTGTGCTACCTCTGGGCTCTGCTGCTGGTGGCAATTCGAAGAGGGTTAACCGCATACTACTTACCATGTCGGTCAACTCTATCGCTTTCTTATCGATTCGCGATATGTTACGTTCCTTAAAGATGAAACTCCTCAGCAGGTAACAATGTTGAGTAACCTTTTCACCGAATTAAAATGTACCATTTTCATGAACAAAAGTTGTAATTTGTTTACATGCATGAACGATAACAATTTTGTTACAGTGTTACGTGCTTGAATTTTAACAGCATTACTATGTAGTTCTCAAAAACGTGTATAATGTAAAACAGTAACGGCGATGTAACAAAGTGATGTACCTGTTATGTAACAATCGTGGAACGTTCGTTCTGTAATTTGGTTACATACATGGATCATAACAATTTTGTGACAGTGTTACATAAGTGAAATTCAACGGCGTTACTGTGTGGTTTTGTCAGCTGTGCATAATGCACATCAGTAATAGCTATGTAACAATGAGATGAGACTGCTATGTGACAAACGTGGATCATTTGTTCTTGAAGTTGGTTACACGCATAATCTATATGAATTCTGCTATCACGAATGCAGTTTAACAAATATCATTGTTTAAACAAATTATTATTCTTCATAATGTCACGCCGAGACTTACTTAGCTCAGATACTCTCTATCTCTATAAAAATTTCTTCGAAAAGTGAATGAAAAATGTCAATCACTTTTAGAATACCGTTAGAATAGGCGGAACCACCGACAAATTGTAGCAAAGCATAATGAAGCTTTTTTGACCTCTTCGTTTAAAAGGCGAAGACACATACTGGGAAAATATCATGTAACCTCACGAATTCTGTTAAAACTCTAAATGTTTCCTAGAAATTGCACACTAAACTAAAAAGTGGCAGGCGTAATCAAGCATCCCTTCTCAGGCAGAATCTCCCAACCATCCACATCATATAAGATGATACATTTCAGCGCTTAAAAAATAACTCTTGGGTCTGAGATCAGTCTCGCGTTGACACCCGTTCTTCAAGCATCTCTTCAGTTGCAACCACCTTGTGCAATGCTTGAATCAGTTTCCGTCGGAATCCGAGTTTTGCTTCAACCCTTGAGTCAGTGATTGTCTCGTTTCTTCTGGTTCTCCAGTGCAGTACCGTCTCGTTCCGTCTCGTTCTCCAGTGCAGTTCTCCAGACATAGAAATACTATTAAGGAGATTCCTTCCAAATCAACTCTTTTTCCAGGTAAGATATAAGGTCACGTTCTTTGATTTTTTTCTCATTCTTTTCTGCTATCCTCCAATACATAAGTTGTGTTCTTCCAGGAACACAAAAGAGGGAAACAAACTAGAATTCACCGTGGTCACTTCCGCCTTCCAATTATTAAATCATCAAAATCTTAACCATTCATAATAAATTGTAAATTTGTTTCAAGGGGAATTAAATAAAGTTATTGTTGTATGTAAAAATTTGCATTCACCACCGATCATTTGCCCTTTTCCTGTTCCCTTAGTCCAGAGCTCTCAGCTCTGTAGATAAAACAAGGGAGTCAAATTAAATTTATAGACCTGCTGTGACCCTGAGGACGTAACAGATCTGAATTTTTGGTGCATCAGCCGGGAAAACTCAAAAAGGCCAAATGAATCCCTATTACCTACTTCAAAAAGGGTAATCTCTTTGTTTGAAATTTTTGTAAATCTCGAATTAAGGAACTGACGACCAAGATTCTTCTTTGTATTTAATATTTATGATCTGAAAAATATACCAGTGTTACAAAATATTTTCTTACGCATTCATATTCGATAAAAACTTTGACACGGAAAGACGCACTCGAAGTCAAACCAGAGCGCAAGTCGATTCCCGGGATTTGAATACCGATCCTAAATTTAGACGCGGTATTTCATTCAATTCAGGAGAAAACCCTAAACGCAAGGTGGTACACTAGGGTGGTTCTTATTTATACTACCATTGATTTAACATGGGAAAAAGTCAGCTTCTTGTAAATCTATTATTTAAACGCCATAATAGGTTACAAATAATTCCGTGTTTAAGTATATTGTTCAGAATTTATCAGAGAATAAGAATCAATCAATAGCTTTGAGGTTGAGTAATTTGAAGCCACTCTTATGGGAAGCCACTCTTATGGGTCCCCAAAGAAAACCCCATAAGTGACAAATGTGAATTTTACGTAATATTGCGGTTTAGAGGCGCCTTTTAAAAGTTTTTTTACATGAATAATCATTGATCAGTAGTTTCAAAATACCCAGTCATTTGTTAACTAGTATTCAATTGTTTAAACAATTTAAATTTGTTTAAAAGAAGCAGGAGAACAATTTGCTCACTAAATTCTCGACAAATTTCAATATTTTTGAGTACTAATTTGTTTATCATGAATGTTCGTAGATGTTTAAATAAATCAAAATTTCTTGAACAATATTTTTGTTTACATTTTTTTTGCTGCCATTTTTCGAAAGATTGACATATTTTTTCGTTTTTCTTTGCTTTTTAGGAATACTCTTAAATGTTTAAACAAATAAAAATTGTTTAAATAATGGAATATTAGTTATCAAATGACTGGGTATTCTTAAATCACTGATCAATGAATATTCACGTAGAAAAAAATGTTCAAAAAGCGTCAATAAACCGCAATATTACGTAAAATTCACATTTATCACGTATGGGTTTCTTTGGGGACCTATAAGAGTGGCTTGAAATTATTCAGTCTCAAAATTTCTGATAGATTCTTATTCTCTGACAAATTTTGAACAATATACTGAAACACGGAATTATTTGTAGCACATTATCGCGTTTAAATATTAGATTCACAAAAAGCTGTCTTTTTCCCATGATAAATCAATGGGAAACTTCATGGTCTTTGGACGGCCCCTAAATATTAACCGATTTTGCTCAAATTTGGAGGAGATTTTTTTTGGGCATTCAAACAAAACTGAAGGGCGAGAGCATAGAAATTCGAAAAGTGAAAAATAAGGCCCACCCTATTGGTACACAGTCCACACCTTAAGAATACTAATTTTAAAATATCAAGTAAAAATTTTCCGGAATATTTAAATGAAACCTTGACTAATTCCAGTGATTTGTGCCTTGATGAAACCAGCGTAAACTTGAGTGTATCAAATAAAAGTGAAGGTTATCAAACTAGAGGTCTCGAGGAATTCGCTGGCTAAAATCGACAAACAGCCCTTGTTGCCTACTACCCAAAACTCCCCATTCCCTACAAGGAAAACTTTTGCAGATTTTGAATCAACCCCCGCAAATAAAACGAATCCTTTTTAACGTTTCGTGCAGAATCTTACCACTCCCGCGATGGATAACGTTTAACCTAACATGTCCATACCCAATAATCAACAAGTGTCTCTGCGAGACGCATTAGAAGTTGTATCTATTTTTGATGGGCGAAGCTTGCCCCTTGCGCATTTTATTGAAGGGTGTGAAGAGGCAAAGCACCTTCCGTTCCTGTAATAGACCAAAATTTGTTTGAAATGATCCGAAGTAAAATAACACCGGCACACAAAAAAAAACACTTTTCTGTTCTACAGATGAGACACATATATTCTCATGTATTCTGACCCGCTGAGAACGAATCCGTGGTTCGTTTGACCCCAGCACATCTGGGTCAAGGGCATTTGAAGGTCAAACAGACAGAAAAGTCATTTGGATGAAGAAAACTACCATAATTTATATTTTTTGGATCGCTGAATCCGAATCCGGGGTCCATTTGAACTCAGCGAGTCAAGGTCAAGGTCATTTCAAGGTTAATTTCGTTCATTTCACTAAAAACAAATTTCTGACTGCAAATTCTGAAAGAACGGAAGATTTTGCGTACAGATATGTATGTTATTATTTTTTTGTGACGACCTGTTAAGGTCATTTTATTTAAATATATAGATGATTCATATGGGTAAATGGTGAATGGGCTACATAGGACTAGACTGCCATACTAATATATTGTGGGGGTCGCTAAGTCTGAATCCGAGGCCCGCTTGACCCCACGGTGCCAAGGTGAAGGTCATATCAAGGTCATATCAAAGTTAGATCGAAAGAAAAATGTGTTACTGATCCAAAATTTGACTTCTACATGTGGGTAAACTTTCCCTGGCGTCTCGATATTTTTCTGCTTTTACCCACACTTGTAAGGAACTTTTGACAGCTCTAACGATTCGGCAAGTGAGCTTTTATGAAGCCGCCCTTATCCGATTTGCCTGTTACACCAACGATCAGCTAACGTCACTTGAGCGAGCAAAGCTAGTGGCTTCAAATTTTAAAGACGGTGGTGACAACTTTTATGAGAACAAAAGACAGTTTCTGTACAAAGTTACCTGCAACACCATTTACCCGAAGTTTTTACTGTGCTCCACGTGGTGACGGCGGAAAACGGATTTTTTTCTTGCTTTTCATTTTTCGGCTAAGCCCTGTGGTGAAGGCATTGTGCCGTCATGGCTGGCACGAGAGAAAGTACGATGCAGGGTATTGGACGCCCAGTATCGGCGATTGGTCAGGGTGAGGAAACGGGCCGGCAATCGTCGTCATCCAGCTACCGCCACCCTTTATTGGTTGGCGATTACTGATAAAGAATATAAAGCTACAACAAGTAATCATGTTTTTACCAGCCATGACTGCAACAGCGATAAAAATGTTTTTTGCTACGTTTGTGGAAAGTATGAAGTCATCACTTGCCTTAGGTCAATGAATGAGCAATGTAGAGACATATATCGTCAATGTTATAAAAGAAAAATTTCCCTTCAAAATGAAACATTTGCTCCAGATAGCATTTGCAGTGCTTGTTACACTATGCTTTTACGTTGGAATGAAGTGAAAAACAATAAAATGTTAAAATACTCCTCACCGGTAATATGGTCAATACCTCAATCAGAAAAAGACTGTTATTTTTGCAACACAAAAGTTAAAGGATTAAACGTTAGAAAGAAATCAAGAATATCTTATGCAATAGTGTCTTCTGCCATAACTGCAAAGTCTAATCAAGAGTCTGCTATCGAAAATATGGATACGAGCTCAATGATTAAAAAAGCTTCGACAAATAAAGAGACAGATAGACAGGTTATGTTGGACGGTGAAGAAGAATCTGATGATTGCTCATACGAAGACCATGAAAATGAAGAATATGTGCCAAAATTGCGGAGAAAGCAAAAAAATGAATCTATAAGACTATTCAACCAAGATAGTTCAAACGATTTCATCAGGAGCATGGGTCTTCCTAAAGATGCTTCTGAATATATGGCAGCTGAGTTAAAGAGCCGTGGAATGGTAGAACAGGGGACGAAGTCATCTTTCTACAGGAATCGAGAAAAGAAGTTCCGTCAGTACTTCAATAAAGATGAAGAAGGTATGTTGGTATATTGCAGAGACGTTAACGGTTTAATGAATGAACTAAAAAAGGATGTTTACGTTTCAGAAGAATGGAGATTGTTTATAGACTCGTCAAAACAAAGTCTTAAGGCAGTGCTGCTTAACAATGGAAATGAGTACGCAAGTCTACCAATAGCGCATTAACAAAATTAACAGAAGGTTAAGAAAACGTCCAATATGTATTGGAGAAAATTTAATATGACAAACATAAGTGGCAAGTTTGTGGTGATTTGAAAATCATAACCATTCTCCTTGGTCAACAATCAGGATATACAAAGTATCCCTGCTTTTTGTGTTTGTGGGCTAGCAGGGATCGCACGAATCATTACAAGAAGAAGGTTTGGCCAATAAGAGAACAACTTCAACCTGGAAATCATATTGTACTTCAACAACCTTTAATTTATCCATCAAAAGTATTGCTCCCGCCTCTGCACATTAAACTTGGACTTATGAAACAATTCGTCAAAGTTTTGAATAAAGAAGGAACATGTTTTCAGTACTTGACAAATGAATTTCCACGATTGAAAGAAGGAGCATTTGATGGACCTCAGATCCGTAAAATGTTTTACGATGAACATTCCATCAAGACAATGACAGGCTTAGAAAAAGCTGCTTGGCTTAGTTTTCGAGATGTTGCTCAAAACTTCTTAGGAAATTACAGAAGTAACGACTACAAAGCAATCGTAGCAAATATGGTAAGGAACTATCGACGCTTGGGATGTTTGATGAATCTCGAACTTCATTTCATGGACTCTCATATTAGCTATTTCCCTGAGAACTTAGGCGATTACAGCGAAGAGCAAGGGGAGCGTTTCCATCAAGATCTAAAAGACGCTGAACTTCGATGGCAAGGAAAATGGGACGTGAATATTTTGGCTGACTACTGCTGGCTGCTAAAGAGAGATCAAGTACCTGGCGATGAAGATGGTGATAGTTCGAAGAGAACTAGAAATCCACTGCATAGATCCTTTGACAATAAAAGAGAACGTTATGGGCGAAAGAAAGAATAAACGCTATTCCAAAAGGCCATACCGTAACTCTCGTTTAGTCCTGATTCGTTGGGTTAAAGGAGATTCAGATTCGAATTCAGCTACCCTTAAAACATGTGAAAGTCAAATTTTGGAATAGTGACACATTTTTCTTCAGATCTAACTTTGATATGACCTTGATCTGACCTTGACCTTGGCACCCTGGGGTCAAATGGGCCTCGGATTCAGACTTAGCGACCCCCACAACATATTAGTATGGTAGTCTAGTCCAATGTAGCCCATTTACCCTTCACCCATATAAATCATCTATATATTTAAATGAAATGACCTTAACATGACCTTAGAGGTCGTCATAAAAATATGAAAACATACATATCTGGACGTAAAATCTTCCGTTCTTTCATAATCTGCAGTCAGAAATTTGTTTTTAAAGAAATGAACGAAATTGACCTTGAAGTGACCTTGACTTCGACTCGCTGAGTTCAAATCGACCCCGAATTCGGATTCAGCGACCCAAAAAACATAAATTATAGTAGTTATCTTCACACAAAATACTTTTCTGTCCATTTGACCTTCAAATTCCCTTGACCCAGATGTGCTGGGGTCAAACGGACCACGGATTCGTGCTTAGCGGGTCAAAATACATGGGAATATATGTGTCGCATCTGTAGAACAGAAAAGTGTTTTTTTTTTGTCTGCCGGTGTAATTGGGGAAGCGAGAAAAAGCATTTACGAGTTTACTTTTGACAGGGTTGACGAATTAGTCAATCGATTAGAGAAAATTTATTCCCCTTCTAAAACCGTATATCAGTTATAAGGCGAGTTAGGTAGCACGTATATGTGGAAGAAAGAAAGCGTGTTATCTTATGCCACTAGGATGAAAGAAATTGCTGATCAAATCTTTGACGCACATCGTATAAATGATGGTGGATCACTGGACGAGGGATTTAAAACCAGATTAGAAAAAGATCTCGTTAAATGTTTTATGCACGGATTAAGATCCGAACTCGAAATAAGGGTGAAGGTAGGAGATGCATTTAGAGACGTTACGAATAGCGCTATAAAAATTGAACGGAAACTTGATGCAGCCACATATCTACGAAAGGGAAACCTTCACAGGCAAGGGCCGGGTGAATTAAAGAAAAATAATAAAATGTATGAAGGGGAGGACAAATCGGCTAGGGTAAATTACGCAAAAGTAGACGTGATGGTGTGCCAGATATGTAACAAGAGAGGTCACCCCGCGCCCACTTGTCGAGCACACGGAAATGTTAACCAGCGTACACAACTCCCTTTTAACGATTTACCCAACCGCTTCACACCTTCTCAAATGTTAAACGATTAAATGAACGATGGAGTAATAGAATACCTCCTCCAATGAAAAATCAATGCTCGCTACCACAAGCGCAAAAGAATAAAGGTCAGTTTCAACATAAAGATAGGGCTATGTGGGCACCTCAAAAACAACGAAATTTTGAAGCCCACCCATATTCCAACCTTTCTTTAAATCCAACGCAAAATGCAAATAGTTTGATTTGCAATTACTGAAAAAACCGGGCCAGATGAACATAGATTGTCGAAAAAGGCAATATAACAATAAAATGCGCAAACAACTAAATCCTCAACAACCTCACGGCATGTCGGGGAACGGGCAAGATCTCCCCAGGCCTATTGAATCTGAATCTGGAGGATATCTTTCAGAAATACTAATTAATATCAAACAGTCCACCCAATCAATGAAAACCCTAGCTGAGAACTAAAATTACGTTCAATCAGTATTGTGAGAACGGCCCAGATAGTGCACATCGACTGGCAAGAAGTTTTGGGCATTCGCGACAATGAGCAGCGAAAATCTTTGATGGAAGAAGCTCACTCATCAGCTTTAAGTGGACATAAAGGGGTCACGAAAACGTATAACCGTATCCGTCATGTACACTTCTGGGAAAACAAGCAAGTACAATAGCAGACACATTTGTTAAGAAGTTTATCTGCATTTTCGGATCACACAAGACAACCCTCCAGCGAACCAACCCTTCCACATGAATGGGATTCAGTTACTAATTTGCTTTTACACATAGGGAGGCATACAAACACGTCCAAACAATCCAATCTACATGCACGAGAACCCGAGAAAATCAGTCACTCAATGAACACAGAGGACCAAAACAAAGTTGAGAATAAAACAGGTAACTTGAATGATCAGCCATGTCAACATATCTATCCTTATTCTCAACTATCTGAATTCTCAGTTAGACCAAACTACATTGTCCACGTTCGAATCTATCGCTTTCGCACCTTCCCTCTAACATTATTACATTATTATACATTTTATTATATTATTACATTATAATTACACTTACATACAGAAATTGTAAAGTAATTTACACAGGCTCAAATAAAGCTCGTATACTACGAAGCTCAGCCAGAATTCCATTCGCGGTTTTGGACCAAAAGACCATTTCAGTCTTCATCAGCAGCCTAAACATGTCAGGGTACCTCAACATAGCTCTTGACCTACAAAATCTCTGTTATCAAAACAACTCACCGCGACCTCAGTATACATTCCTTAATATAACAAAGAACGTGTCGGGAGACACGCATATAGTAATTATAAAAGTCGCAAATTATGAAACTTCGGGCGTGGCAAACCATCCCTTGCTTGCTCAAACTCAAGCAGCCGCTAGAATGATCAATACCGTTACGATATTTGGGAACCAGTGGCAACACCTAAGTATTCAAAGTGCAAGTTGGGCACCACATGAGAGAGCAATCCTCAGACCTACTCTTGAAGTGGCGCCAACCTTCCCACCTCGGCAACAAAGGGTTGTCCCGTGTAAATCTCATCATAAAAACCCAAATCCTGAGGAATGGCCCTTGTTGCGGATTCATGACCAAATTCCAGAAAAGTACAGCAGAAGAGAAAATCACACACCAACTAAACTAAACACTTCTATGAGAAGTACGAACAACATTTCATAATATTTTATTTGCACACAAAATTAACAAATATCTAAACTTAAATGCTCAGCTTCCAATACTAATCTAATCTGCATTATTTTTTAGGGCAGAGCCGGAAGCGATTATGGATTTACACCTGCCACTTATCTTCATACTCCTAACCTTTTTTACCTTCCTAGTTCAATCCACTAATCCGCACTACGAGACGCCTTATATCAATACCCTTTTTTCGCAGGGTCCCGCGATTGATGACGAACACTTAAGCACAGATAGATTGAAAATCGATAAGTGGAATATACTAGCATGCGTTAATATCAACGAGATACTATCAATTAAATCTTGGCTTAACGAGATTACTGATAAACTTCTACCCTATTGCGAAGACACCTAGGAAACAAATCATTGCATTCCAGAGAAAAGACGTGCTGAACTTGAATCGTGTAAAAATCAAGTAGAAAAGTTTACGAATTCAACGGACATATTTACGAATAACAGAGCAAAGAGCGAAAAGTACTTTTCTGCGGGGCAGAATGAAACAAACGTCCATGTTCAAAACATAATGACATATGCTTAAGAGACAAATTTTCAAACATTGCAACGGTACTATTATTCTGCACATGATATATTCTCTTCTTTCAATGACATCCTTTTCCGGCGTTAAGAATTAAATCAAACATTGATAGGAAATGAATCGCGGAATATCCCTCTACCAAAATATAAATCCCTAGCTTCACTTTGGTTAACTTCCATTCGAGAATTTGCAACTGAATATATCTCAGTTTTAGATCAATTATACAACTCTGACATTACCAATTAATAACATTTGGAACCCACTTTCATTAGCAGAAAATTACATGAACATAATTACAGATATACGGTTAACTAAATCGAAAATCTAGCTTCCCCCAGATTCAGAACTTTCAGATTTCTACAAACTATCAAATGTTAATATTTAGAAATTTAATCAACACTTCATTTTTCTATTGAGCATTCCACTTTTCTCTGAAGATAACTTTGCACTCTATAAATTATACCCAATTGAAGAAACTAGAATTTTCGATCAAAGGTTCGAACCCACAACCTTCATCGAACCTGCATTTGATTATATAAGTTTATCAACAAATAGTGTGACACATTTTTAATTTAACGAAAATTGATTAGAGTCATGTTCAATCCAAACCTCTGAAGGAATATCTGCAAATCTCAAGTTGAAATGTGCCACGCAGATACAAATTCTGTTTGCGAAAGTGCATTATTAACACACGGATTATCCAACATATGTAAAATCAAAGCAATTTAAAGTAAAATCCCGCAATGGATCCCACAAAAAATGGTTAGACCTTGAAGAAACTCTACCCCTAGCAACCCTTAAATCTCGAGCTGAATTAATTGAGAAAACTATTTTGAACGAGGAAGAAAGCCTAAGAGATAACTATAAATTCTTCATGGGCGCAACAATTCTAACATTCGTAACGTTTATATTAATCATTTTCCTATTCCCCATAGTTATAAAAATCAAAAATGTTATCCCTCAACCGAACGAACTAACTTATTGGAAAAGACAGCTCAATCTAAGCGTATTAGATAGAGAAAACCCTAGTGCGGAAACCCGGCAATTTCCACCGATACCAGAATCGCCTAAGGTTGTCACAGTCAACCCCATATATGAACATCGACTCAAAACTATTCACGAGGAACTTTAGAATAGCATAGCACGTTTAATGAAGATGAATAATTCTTATTTCCCATAAATTACTTATAAAACAAATTTGGGAACACGAGTGTCTATTCTAGTCAAATTGTGAGAACTTACACTCAGAAGAGATTCGAAAATGCAAAATCTTTACAATCTTCACAAACATTCAAGAAACTAGCTGAAATATAATAACTAAATTGGAATGATTTAGACCTACGTAAAAAAAAAAAATAATAATAAGTATTACCCAAGATATATGAATTAAGTGTGATAGATAGAATAACTACAATCATATTACATTTAATTAAATATTTATTATAATGAATGGTGTGCATGTGTACCTTTAGAATTTTATAAACTAAGATTATATTTATACATATTATAAAAAAACATGAGAATAAAATAAAATAAATTGAAACCAAAAATATATTTTTCGTTTAACTAAATTAAGACTAAGTGGATAGCTATTATCACTATAAATCTCCATTACAAATTGGAACAAATTAAAATTAGGGTGAATTATAGAAACTCTTCTTCCTTCAAATTTTGTTGTTGTTATAGGTTATGGTACCTAAACAAAATCACATTGTTAAGAAAAATAGACTGCAGTGAATTATAGAACTACACATGCATCTGTCCTTGATACCTTACCTCAACAATCACATTTTCAATGACCCGCCACCTGTTGAACTCATAATGAAACGGTACGTCAATCCTCCCATGCGTATGCAAGCTGATAAGAACCGCAGCTTTTCCGGCTGTCATCCGTTACTAACTAACAATGACCTGATTCCAGGGCTACTGAAATTTATACTTTTTTCCGTTCAAATGAAAAACCATGTACTGAGGAATCAATTTTCTCCTGAGATTTTTTCCTTGTTTCACATCAGGAGGACTTATCTAAAAAAAGAGCGATAGGAAAAAAAAATTTTCTCTCTTTTACAGCCTTCTATAACAAAAATTCAGTTCACCCACAGCATTTCCACGTTCTAATAAAATCTCCCTAAGAGCTCGCGTTCTGGATCTTATCTTCGTGCCCGAATCTCGATACATTTTAGAGGAAAGCCAAATTTCTTTTGCGAAGACCCTGATAGGAGTCTCGACACTCAATGACCGAACTCCGCTATCACGCCATTCTATGCGAACTGATGTAACCTAAACATAGAGTAATAAATTAAAAAGTAAATAAACAAAAAAAGCAAAAGTTTCCTTACAAATTGACAATATAGTTTAAAAACCACAACTCAAATAAATAAAAATATATTATTCTGTTACAAAGGAAAATAAAATCCATTTGAATTTCAAATTGAGGTTACTGGAAAAAATCCTTGTATTATAAAAATACATGTATGTTCTTCGGATTTGTAACAAACTACAAATCTATAAATTTGAAATTTCTATCCCTACTAGTGCTACATTTCAAAGCGAGAATTTTGAATATTTCGATCGGTTTCGTTTGTTTTTGAAACATCCTCAAACCAACTTCTCGTGCATTCATTTGTTACCAATCATATCGTCTCTTGTCTAACTTCCGATCAATTTCGAACGATAATTCAGAAGTGTCATAAAAGTTTCTCTAAATTTAAATGTACAATCTAAAGACGTTAAGTTACTGTATAGAAGCAATGTTTCTCTGAGAAAAATAAATTTGAATAACATAGTTGTTTTTAATAGTTTCGCACTAAGGAAAATATTTATGGAAAATGTATTAAAAACACTAAAACTCAATTTCTTGTGTAAATCGAAATTTGTGTTGTAAAAATAGTTGGCTAATAATAATAATGGGAAACCGAGATTAAGTAAATTATCGATCGATTCTCATATCCTCTCTCTCGAATAGAGCACTAATCACTGCTATTAAAACCAACAGATAAAATATAAAATTTTCTCAATTTTAATACTTACCACATTTACTGTTCTTCATCAATGAAGGCACAACATCTGCCGGCGATATAATATAAACTACGTCAAGCCTATGAGAAGGAATTTCGCGTCTTAACAAATCCTCAAGTCCCAGGATAATAGCAGACCGATATTTATCCCCATAATTAGGTAAATGACGCAACTGATCAAATATAGAAAATTTCCTGAGTGGAAAATCCCCTATAGAAATCCAAAAATAAGCCCTCGAAAATTATAACATAAGTACCACTCTTGAAAACCCACTCTCTTCCACACTTATATATGAAGATTAAAATGAGTTCCATTTCCATATACCATTTGCTTCTACGGAATTTAAGTAAAATGTCAATAGCCAGATAGAAAACGAGACCCTAACAAACCGTACTATTTATCTAACAGCCACTCGTAATAGAGACACCCTAATTTCACACCTCTCAACTCTATAAAAACCAATAATGCTAGAAAACCCATCAAATGACTGTCGTTTTATTATCTACAAATTCAGAGTTCGACATATTATGCATATGTCATATGCATATGAAGTATGAACCATAACTCTAATCGAATAAAATCCTTCAATTAAGGATCGGAATTTATAATTATTTATACCATAATAAAATAAAATAAATAAACATAACAAATTTATTCGTGTAAAAGGGAGGTCCGGATGTAATTAATAATTTATGTTTAACAGGACAACACAGACTGATGAACTGCATAACTGATACTTGTCCAGCGTTCTCCAAAACCTCCCCTTGTTTCTATTCTATCTAATCCTAGAACAAGAAAATCCCTCCATCCACACTATTTACTTTTCCGCCCTCATCTTTTATGATAAAAAAGTAACACCTTTCCGTTACCATCGCGAAAAGAAAACTATATTCTAAAATTTGGTCTTGAATTTAAAAAAAGACTACACGTTAAAAAAAAAATACAATAACGAGTTTCAACCTTAAAGTTGAAAATTCGCAAATGATTCAAGACAAAAATAATAACTATGAAACCTTTATTTTTTAGACTGTGATACCACCGGCCGCAGGAAAAATAAATATGTCGTGCACTCCGATAACGTTTAGTCCAGTAATACAAGAAATTCAAGCGTATGGACGCCTAATTTCCTTATCGTGTTTCGTTAAACACGCATATCATAATAACTTCTTTATTAGTAGAAGCGGATTCAGTTGAATCTGCAGTAATTGTTATTTTAAATTACCTACTATACTACGCATAAATTACTCGGGAAGAACTTTTTGGCATTGAATTGGACGAATAGATACAGTTCACACAAAATGTCATCGATGTAGACATGAAATTATTTATCCACGATCTAGAGCACATGCATGTTCAACATGTTTCCGACATTTTCGCAAAAATACAGAGCGAATCTTACTTCGCTACGAAATAGAGGTTGAACCCCGTTAGAATTAAAATCAATTAAAATTCTTTTCTTTTTTTTTTTGGCCTTTGCCTACTATTTATATTCTTTTTCTATATCAACTAATCTAACAATATTTTTAGGTCATGACTTCAACAAAGGAAACCGCGAGTGATATGCTGGAAGAATCAAATGTATTAGCTGTGGAGATAAAATCTGAACCTTGTGAAATTACTACACTAAATAAATTGTCCATAGAGTATAATTTTACTATACCAAACTTTCATATTCTTGAGGAAAATACTCCTTTCCAAGCAACTTGTTCAATTCATAAAGGATCGGATTTATTTATTTTCACCGGAAACATAGCCAAAAGTAAGCCCGAGGCTAAACGTAATACTGCGAAGAAGATATTGTCAATGCTAAATGAAAAATACGAATTTTGCGATAAAAAAAAGCCAGAAATTTTAACTGTAGACGGCTCAATCAATCAGAAAAGGAAGAAATTGTATAAATGGGAACAGACTTGCGAAAGATGTTATTCGCGAAACCAAATCGCGAAATATTGTACAGGGCCTAAACGTAACAAACGCTATGTCCAAAAAGATTAATAAAACAAATTCAGAAAAGGGGACATAATTATCTTATAATTCATCTTTCAGTTTAAACTAATCTATTCTTGAACTGTATAGGCAAATTATATATTGCCTTGATACCATTTTTTTCACCAATTTAGGACTTATATACATATGGATAACATTACGAGCGTCAAATGTTTATATTAAAAAAAAAGAGAAAAGGATTTAGAACTGCATATTCAAAATAAAAATCAATATGAGATGAACTTTTTCCCTTTTGTCGAAAAAGGAAATATATATATATATATATATATATATATATATATACATATATTATATTTCGGTTATTATATTTCATTTTCGATTCCTTTGTAATAGAACCAAAGGGCTTATGACAGAGCCACCGAACGCGTCCTCGGGTTGCGGATAGACGGTCCCTGTACCAAGGGTTTCTGCTCAATATGGTTACAATAATTAATAAGCAGTCGCGAACAATTGTCCAGGGATGGTCCCTAAGGAATAACCCCCAAGCGAAGGCGTGAGAACCGTGCCGAAAGCTGAATGTCACCTGGGTGAGGTGTCTCTAACGGTGATTCTGGGAAATCTGCGACTCTCAGAGTATACAGCCTTATCCTTGCATGCGGGGCTCTACAAGGATGGACGAACCCTTTCCCTAGCTGCTCGTGGGAACAACAATGACAACAGCAAACATAGTTGTAGTAAGTGCGGTTCAAAACAATCGAACGCGCAGGGCTCCCGACAATGGGTCGGACAACAATGCCGACTACCCTACAGTTGGGGGAGCCAATCAAGCCGGAGTCAATGCGATTGACCGGCGGAATCTTGTTACTTTTAAGTGGACGGATCAACTCAAAGACGGCCTGCTGGAGTGCTACGATGCCAGTATGGTCCCTGAACGAGAAGGTTACATGGCACGACTGCCTGCTCTGTGGTGCGAGAAACACCCAGAGCTCCCAGACTTTTCGCAACAACGTCTGCGAAACCATGCCGAGAACCTTAGGAAAAGGGGTTATATAAGCGGAGTGCCTACTCAACCGCATCCAGAACAAGCTGGCAACAGAGAAAGAGAGGCGACACTGAGACCAACCGCGAACAGGCATCCAATAGAGGAAGAACGATGCTTCAGGACCCGGAGAAACATCAACATTCAGGTTTCTCCCAAGCCCAAAGATCTGACTGAATTGGATCATGAACTTCGTGGAGATTTTTCCAAAGAATCCGACCTCTGGACTATCAGTTGTGGTGTGTACAATGCAGCGAGAACTTTGGCAGATGCAAGCCGTAAAACAAAACCAACGGTTGATCATAAGACCAAAAGAAGAATGCATCAACTCAGCACAAAGATAGGCTGGGCTAGACAGTGCGCGTCCCGCATTCAGTGTGTGATTGACTACATAACATCTGGCAGGAATTTCACTGCCAAGGTTCGACGGTTCGCGCGCGAACTGCGGATCCGTCATCACACAATCAACAAATCAAAGCTTATGACCATCAGACAGCATATTGTTGACAGAATACGAATACTATCCAACGCTAGGAGAAGTCTAGAGGGGAGAGAGAGGTGGGTCAGAGAAAATCAACAATCTTCATCTGATCCATCTAAACTCTTCCAAGACCCTCCAATTACTGTCGACCATCCGCCCAAACCAGAGGAGGTCGAAGCATTTTGGAGAGAAGTCTACGAGATCCAGCATCCACTTCGAGAAGACTCAAAGAACATAAATAGCTTCAAGGAGCTGTGCAATGCCCTCATAACACCTGAGGAAGAATGCCCACCTATCACTACCGAGGAGGTGAAAAACGTATTAAGAGGCATGAAGAACTTTCCCGCTCCGGGACCAGATGGTATCAAGACCTTTTGGTGGAAGAAGTTTCCTTCAACCCACCAGAATCTGGCCCGAATTTTCAACTTATATCTAAAGTCGGAAGAGCCTATTCCGGAGTGGTTAGTGGAAGGGCGCACAGTGCTCCTGCCTAAGACGGGCAACTTAGCTGACCCTAAGAATTACAGGCCAATAACTTGTCTGAACACACTGTATAAGATCTTCACAGCCATCCTAAATGATAGGATTCTTCGGAAAATTGAACCTGTGTGGCGAGAGATGTATGAACAACGTGGCTCGAAGAAAGGAGTAGCAGGATGGCGGGAGAACCTGCTCATCGATAGACGTGTCTGTAAAGATGTAGCATCCTATCAACGATCTCTATCGATGGCCTGGATAGATTACCGAAAAGCTTTCGATTCAACCTCCCATAGACTTATCATCTGTCTGTTGGGAAGCTTGAAGGTTCATCCACACATCGTGAGATGCATAGAGAGATTAATGCCGCTTTGGAAAACCAGATTTACCATCTTATCTGGAAAATATCGTGTGATCACTAACAGTATCACCTTTCAGAGAGGTGTATTTCAGGGCGACACCATGAGCCCTCTCCTCTTTTGCCCTCTCGCACTTCGCCATTCCGAAGGGTACCTCTGTGGCAAACCTGGAAATCGAAAGCATAAGGTAACTCATGTATTTTACATGGATGATCTTAAGCTCTATGCTAGAAATCAAGAGAAACTACATCTAGCTCTAAAAATTGTCACCGAGTACACTCAAGAGATTGGAATGGAGTTCGGGTTAGAGAAATGCGCCAAGGTTAATTTGAAGAAAGGAAAACTTAACGGCAACCCCGAAGATCTTGAACTCGTTGACAGAAGCGCTATACGACACCTTTGCGCTGGAGAGAAATATACATACCTGGGCGTGCCACAAAGCCGTATTCAGGACGTAACATCTATAAAGGATACTCTCCGATGCAGACACAAACGTCTCCTCCGACAGATATGGTCTTCCGAACCATCAGCGAGGAACAATGTATCTGCAACGAACATGCTTGCCGTCCCAGTAGTACGCTATTCATTTGAAGTAGTTCCATGGACAAAGGACGAGCTCAGATCCCTCGACATCGGGTCCCGAAAGGTTATGCACATGAACAAAAGCATGCACCTTAAGTCTTCTGTTCCACGACTTTACATCTCACGCCGTCAAGGTTGTCGTGGAATACTGAATCTTGAATGTCTTCACAACAGGATTATTCTGGGTACAGCACATATTGTCGCAAATGGACAAAATCCTCTTCTTAAAATGGTCAGAAAACACGAAGAAGTAGGCAAAGGGGCGTTTTTTTACAAAGCAGCAGAAGAGGCTGCTGAAACACTCGGCCTTGACTTCAATATCAGGGGTGAGCGAAATGCATCAAATCTTATCCATCTTGAATACTCACTCCTGAAGGCCCGGATTAAGGAAGCACAGGAGAAAAACTTCCGCGAAGAGCTCCTTGACTAGAAGATGCACGGCATCTTCCACAGAAATGTGGAAGATCAGTCGATGTCGTACGAGCTGACGTTTGCTTTCCTTAGATCACCCGGATTGAAGTCGGGCACAGAGCGCTTTATTTTGGCATGTCAAGATGGTGTCATTTCCACTCTAGCATACCGTCGCCACATTTTGAGCCAAGATATTCCCGATGATAGCTGCAGAGCGTGTCATGAACACCCCGAGCATCTAGGACACATACTATCTAGTTGTCCAGCTCATGCGGGAACAACCTACATCCAAAGGCACAATGCGGCACTGAGAGTGCTTTATTACCATCTCTGTCACTCTTACGGCATTAGCCCAAATACCTCTCCGCTGAACGCCCCTAGAGAAATAGAGCCAATTGTCGAAAATGAGAAGTGCCGCATATATTGGAACTTCATATTCTCGACAATCGTTTCTGTTGCGCACTCGAGGCCTGACATGGTTCTTCTTAACTTCGAAAAACGAACCATGTTCGTTATCGAATTTTCGGCACCAGCGGACAAAAACGTCACAGCGAAGGAGAAAGAAAAGAAAGAAAGGTATAATGACCGTATGAGGGAGTTGTGACGGTTATACCCGGAATATTCTGTTAAGATAATCGTCCTGATCATGGGCGCTCTTGGAGGTGCCAAGGTTTCACTTGTTAATAGCCTGAAAAGCATCCCTGCGTGTTAACAAAATGCTGAGACACTTGCAGGGAGAATGCAGAAGGCGGTCGTTCTTGGGTCGCCCCGTGTCCTCATGGTGCACGAGACTTCTGCCGGGTCATCGTATTGAATTTGCGCAGACTGTAACCACCCATCTCACGGTCGTGAGACGTGGTTACAGCTGAAATTTTACCGCGATTTCGCTGGGAGCGGGTGCAATTTTTCAGATTAGCACCCGCTCCCGGCGAAATCCTGCGGTTGTCCTTATGACAAACTCTGCACCTATCACTGGGAACTTCTCGACATAAAATGCGGTCACCGTTTACTTAGGTGGAAATGACACCGTCCTGGCATGCGAAACTAAAACCCTCTGTACCTGAATTGAGTCCTGATGATTTGAGAAAAGCAAAAGTTGGCTCCTTCGACAAGGACTCTTTTTCTACATTTCTGTGAAAGTTTCCGCGCATATGCTTGTCGAGTAGCTGTTAGTGAAATTTTTCAACCTCTGCTCGTTCTTCGTCCATCGAATCACTCCGAACGATTAGAGTAGAACCGGGACGGCAAGCATGCTAGTCGCAGATACCTTGTTCAACGCTGAAAGATTGGAAGACCAAAGCTGCACGCCCAGGTATGTATAGGTCTCTCCAGTGTCAAGATGTCTAATAACACTTATATCCACAAGATCAGGGTCCTTGGAAACGCCAGTAATCTTTCCTTTCTTCAAATGAATTTTGGCACACTTATCCAAACCAAAGTCCATCCCAATCTCGTCTGTGTAGTTCTTGACGATATATATATAGCAATTTGAAGTTTGCTTTTACCAGCGGCATACATCTTCAGGTCATCCATATAAAATACATGAGTGACCTTATGCTCACGCTGAGTAGTTTCGCCACAGAGGTATCCAGGAGAATTTCGTAGTGCGAGAGATAGAGGCAGAAGTGTGATGCAAAAAAGCAGAGGGCTCATACTATCACCTTGAAAGACGCCCCTCTGGAAGGTGACGTTGTTCGTTGTCAGACGATAGTTCCTAGATGATCTCACGATGTGTGGATGAATCTTCAAGCTTTCCAACAGACAGATGATAAGTCCATGTGAGGTTGAATCAAAAGCTTTTCGGTAATCTATCCAGGCCATCGATACAGATTCTTGATAGGATGCTACGTCTTTACAGATACATCTATCGATAAGCAAGTTTTCCCGACATCCGATGCCTTTCTTGGAGCCACGTTGTTCATACATCTCTCGTCACACAGGTTCAATTGTCCGAAGAATCCTATCATTTAGGATGGCTGTGAAGATCTTATACAGTGAGTTCAGACAAGTTATTGGCCTGTAATTCTCTGGTTTGGACAAGTTGCCTTTTTTTGGTAGGAGTATAGTGCGTCCTTACACCAGCCACTGCGGAATGGGCATCTCCGACTTTAAATATAAGGTCAATATACGGGCCAGATGTGGGTGTATAAAAGTAAACTTCTTCCACCAAAAGTTCTTGATACAATCTGGTCCAGCAGCGGAAAAGTTCTTCGTGCCTCTGAGTGCTTTTTTCATCTCTTAGGCAGTGACTGATGAACACGCCTCCTCAGATTTTCTGAGGTTGTCCTAAAACTCCTGGAAGCGGATGATATTGTCAGTATCTTCTTCCAACTCTAGTGTTTTCGGAGTCTTGTAAACCTCTCTCCAAAAAGTCTCTACCTCCTTGTCTTGGGTGAATTTTTTACAAAAACAGGGGGATCACTGAAGAGGCGTGATGGGTCAGCGAGAAACTGTTGATTCTCCCTGATCCATCTCTCTCTCTCTCTTCTGTATCCTCATCCTTGCGTCAGATAACAGCCGTATTTTGTCGACAATATGCTGTTTGATTGTCTGCAGCTTTGACTTGTTTAGTGTGTGATTCAAGATCCTTAGTTCTTGGGCGAACTTTCGAACCCTTGCCGTGAACGGTCTTGCAGATTTTATGTAGTCAATCACACATTGACCACAGGACGCATTCTGTCTTGCCCATTCAATTGTCTTGTTCAGTTAATGCAAGCGTCTTCTGGTCTTCTGATCCATCGTCGGTTTCAGCCTTCGATTTGAATCAGCCAAAGCTCTCTTGCGAGATGTCTCCACGCAGGGAGGTATCCATTTCAGCCAGATCTTGAGACTTAAGAGGAACTTGCATATTGATGTTCCTCCTTGTACTGAAATTGCGATCATCTTCCACAAGGTGCCTGCTTTCTGCGGTTGGTCTTAGTGTCGTTTTATCTTCGTCTGCAGCTTGTTCAACCAGCGGTTGAGGAAGCGCTTTGCGTACACATCCATTTTTCCGGAGGTAGTCGGCTTGATTTCGCAAAGACTGATGCCAAAGATGCTGAAGCTCTGGGTGTTTCTGGCACCACAGAGTATGCATACGCGCCATCAAGCTTTCGCGAACAGGGATCATGCTGGCATCGTAGCAGTCTAGCACCTCATTCTTAGGTTGATCTGTCCACTCAATGTAGGCGTTTCACCGGTTCGTCGTCGTGTTTCCATCTGAATTATTTTGAGCACCCCGAACTCTAGGATGATCGTCATTGTTTGCCGATCCATTGTCGGGTGCTCTGCGTGTTCGATCATTTCGCACCGCATATTCAACATTTTGGTGGTTTGGTGGTTTCATTGTTGTTCCCACGAGCAACTAGGGGAAGGGTTCGTTCATTCTCGTAGAGCCCCGAGTGTAATGATAAGGCTGATACTCGGAGATGTCGCCAAGTATCCCAGAGCCACCGTTAAAGACACCTCTTTCAGGTGGCATGCTGCTTTCGGCACGGTTCTTACGCCTTCGCTTATGGGTTATTCCTTCGGGACCATCCCTAGTATGGGAGCCCGAGAAGGGATGAGTAAAAGTTTTCTTTTCTCTTGAGCCGAGGACGCAACACGCCGAAATACGAGCTGGAAATGCTGGCAGAGCGGTGGAGAGGCGACCACTGCGCGAGTAGATTCAGCCGGTAGGCTTCGGCTAGGCCCAGGGGAGTTGTAACGGAGTTTTAGCTGAAAGCTCCGAAAGATGTGAAGCAACTTTCCGGGGTTTCGCCGAAGCCGTACCTGACCTCCGAAGAGGAGAAAAGGACGGCTTGCTTAAGATAATTTATATATCATACGCACCGCCCAGCCAGGACAGCAAGTCTATGATAAAACATTATACTTACGTAGATTTAAGCGTTACAGGCAACCAGGATAGTAATTTAATTAAGTAATTAGGCCTGTTTCATTACCAGCCTTCCCGGCTATTTAGCGATAAGACTCAGTGACTACTGAGTATCCTTGATTGATATTTGTATCGGGCCGGTGTCAGAGCTATACACTAGTTGACAGCTCGTAAACAACGTGCAGACGATTCATAGCAGTGACAACCGACCGGAAACCATGGAGCCAGTACGTAAGGGTGGGACTCAATCGACACGGCGCAGCAGTCCCGCGCAGGGACCGAGAGTACAGCACCAACCATGACCACAATAACCAGCGATCACGCTCCACCGGAGAGGTGGGGAGAGTGAAGTCGGCGGCCATGTTTTGGCGCCGACACAAGGCAAGCAGCGCCGATACCAGCGGCGAATACCAGTACCAAGGCGACTGGCGGGTCAACCCGTTTCGACCCTGTCAAGCCACGTTATTAAGCTCCACACGCAGAACCGAAGGTATTACGAAGTGGACTCCATCAACCCCGCCCTGCCACAACGTTAAACATCACTCGTAACTTGAGAGACAGTATGTAGTGCACCGAACCAACCCTGTTGCACTACGCGGCTAGAGTGCCTTGTGTGAGAAGGCAACGATAAGGCAGCCATGTTGAACTTACTAGAAGTCGGCCATGTTGTAACTAGGAGGGTGAAGATCAATGGCGAGACAAGCAGCCCGGCCAACGGAACCAATAAGCGAGCAGCGATGGTGCGACCGCACCCATTGGCCGAGGTCGACAAGCAAGCTGTTTCTACTGCAGCCAACCAATCAAAAGCCTCGCGACACGGAAGGCGCGGGTCGAAAGGAAAGCAACGGGAGCAAGCATGGAAAAGCACGCTTCTCGCGTCACTTGTTGGCTTGGCTCGGTATCGTCCCGGTAGCCCGGAAAACCGAAAAGGATTAATACATACCAGACGGACTCATTTTCGAAGGATTAATTGAAAAATGGATAAGGACGATAAACGTGAATTAGCCGGATGGCTAAAAGGTTAGTGGAACTCTCTACCGCTCGTGCAAAAGTGTTTCCGGCTCTGGCACCGGGTGCCCACGGATAGAAGTGTGACTCTGAGGGTGAGGTTTCAGTGAAAGTTGAATTGAAGTATGGCTCACGGGGACCGTCAGGGACCCCCACGACGCTAACCAGGACGAGGCACGCTCGGCTCGGGAACCCGATGCTGAGAAAAGTCAAGTATTCTCATAGGAGTGACCACGTAAAATCTAGGAAAGTGTCTAAGGGAAAGAGGTCTATGAAGAAGTCAGGGGGCACGGTTCCATAGGATCTTGAGTTTGCACATAAGTGCTTGTTGGTCCATTCAGGTTAGAATTTTGTGGTTAAGTTAATTTATAAATAACGAGCTAATGTAACAAATGAAGAGTCACTTGTAATTTGTACATTTCGGGGGTTATTTATAAATGCATTTACCGGAAGTATATCTCTCTCTCACTCCAACGATCCCGCTCCCTCTCTCATGTGGGCAAGACGAGCTGGCCGACCTGACAGCGTAAATTACCCGGATCCCACTGAGCTCGGATAGGGCTTTCCCTATCTGGCGCCTGAGTACATGAATAAACGGGCTTCGTGGGTTGTTCGTGGGCTGAAAGAGTGTAGCCCACGAACTCGGTCGATTCCGGGGATTGACAGCACAGTGGAAATGAACCTGGCAGGTAAGTAATAGCCATTGCATAATGTGATATATGATTTTATTAGTGAGCAAGTTTCCTACCTGGGCCACCCCCTCGCCAGGAACTGTTTAACCGTGGTGCACACGATTGAACCTGGAAATTCAGCTTACAATATATATATAATTAAAAAAAAAAGAGTTGAACAACCACCGCAGGGTCCTACTAGGAGCAACCGCCATCTAAAAAATGTCAATAGCCCCTAGTAGAACCGCGGTAAATCACACCTATGGCCACGTCTCACAACCGTGAGATGGGTGGTCACAGGGCCCGACGAAATCACAACTACAGGCCGGCTAAACCCTCGTGTGTCTTGAGGACACGAAGCAGCCCAAGGATGACAGCTTTCTGCATTCATCTCGCAAGTGCCTTGGCATATTTTTGGCACGCGTGTATGGCTTCAAGGTTACGAATCAGTGATAATTTAGCACCTCTGAGAGCACCAATCACAAAAACAATTACGCGCCTTTTCTTTCTCCTTTGGAGTGATGTTGTTTTCGGACGGAGACGAGAATTCGATTACGAATATAGTTCGTTTCTCGAAGTCTTGGAGAACAATGTCAGGTCTTGAGTGAGCAACAGAGACTGCTGTACGAAAATCGTAGCTACAGAATGTTTGGCACTTCCCGTTTCGAACGTACGAACGTAAGAATTTGAACGTGGTCGCTTTCGGTCGCTCTGTCGCGCCTCTCTGAGATTTTCCATTATTATATGAGTCATAAAGTTTTTTAATATTTGGAAATTTACATTTCGGGAAAGTGTCTCTGGATTGTTTTATAGTGCACATAAACTTTGTTAGATATAATTCAATTACTGCTTATTTTTGTACATTTGTGTATACGTAACGCGTACGGTAGTATTTCCTGTTTAACTATGGGTGTGTGTTCGGAGTGTCAAATAGTGATAATCAGAGGTGGATCTGAAGTTCTTTCCTGTGTGAAGTGTGGCATTTTAATTCACTTGAACTGTGCTAATTTTGGAATCACCAATAAATCATTTGAAAGGCTTAAAAAAGGCCAAGATGATTATATTTGCAAGGCATGTGCATTGTTGCTTACTGATGCCACCTCTACGGCAGACGCTGCTACCCAGGATGTCGGTAATACAGGTGTTGTTCCTCCCAATTCTACCTTTGCATCTACCTCGGAAATTGCGGCAACCCTACCCTCTGGTCTTGCTGAATTCTTGCGTCAAGTTGTCTCCGACTGACAAAATGAAGCGCTTGCGCGGTCACGCGAGATCTTGACAAGACTTACCGAATTTGAACCTCGAAAGCAAGAATTTAATGAAAAATTAAATTCCACACTCACACAAATCAAGTCGGAAGTCAGTCTGAATAACGAACGTATTAACACACTTGCAGCTGGTTCCGTACTACAAGTGGCGGAAATTGATGACATCAAGAAGGAGGCTAAAGAATTGAAAGCCAAAGTGGTTACGTTGCTGCCACTTCGGACTCTATCGCCAGAGCTCTCGACGTTACTCTTCAAAAGGATGACGTTGTCAAGCTCTACATGATAATTAAGGCGCCTCCTTCGACAAATTCGTTTTATCTACCTTCGTGAGGCGCTCACTCCACTCAACAGGAAAATTTATGCCATTGCTCTTGGCCTTCGCAGAGAGGGAACGATCAAATATCTTTGGATTTCCGGCGGAAAAATTTCCTGCCGAAAGAAGGACGGTTCGCCTAGAATATATTTGTCGAACATATAATCTGTTGATGGACTGCAATAGCAACCAAGGTCTAATTCCATTCTGTATTTGATTTTCTCCTCTCCAACCTTAGCTCTGCCCTATTTGATATCCTACTTATATATTGGTAAATATACGTCTTTGATTACTGCTCTTTACCTTCTATTAACTCTGATTACTTCGATACTTCTGAATTTCTCACATTGTACCTGTCTAAATTTTCAAAATAAGGAGCTGGCTGCTCTGGAGATTGTCCATTCTGAACATAAAAAACCACTTGCAATCTCTTTTTGTGTGTATCACTGCGCTAATTCAGTTTCACACTTTCGCTGTAAATTTACCCTTTTTATGCACTATTTCTATATATTGAGTATTATAGCTCTTACGGAATTAATAATTTTTACTTTGTTATGTGTATCTTTGACTGTTTGCAAATGTAATCATGATAACTGGATTCTGTTGATTCTTTGTCTCTTTCAATTTAAAATTATGGAAAGGGTTTATCGACTTTTTAAGATATCTCAGACATTTTTACGTCTAAATATATTTGAACTTTACTCAACACTTTTTGAATGAAAACCTTGAATATTTCCCACGTTAATGCTCAGTCCTTACCTGCCCATTGCCATGAATTCAAACATCACTTCCAGTCCCGTTCCTTTCATATAATAGCCGTATCTGAGACCTGGCTTACGCCTAACATTGCCTCGAATCTCGTAGCACTTGACCATTACACACTTTTCCGTAGGGATAGAGATGAGAGAAGAGGGGGTGGGGTCTGTCTTTACATTCATGACAGCTTGAAGGGTGTGCAGGTGGAAGTGAGTCCTTTCGCCAATCACCCTATTTCAGAATACCTTCTTGTCAAGGTATCGTCGCCACATGACAGTGTGCTAGTGGGTTTGATCTAAAAACCTCCTGATGCCTCCTATTGTAGGGGAATTTAAGACGGATATATTTGATCTTATAAAGATGGTAGTGATTAATGGCCTTTGGCCCTTGTAATTCATATTATATATTTAAGAAGCACAGTCAATGCATTTCGCTGCGGAACCACAGCCTCATCAGGACTATAACAAACAATGGATAATGTCATGAATATGCATTCATATTTGGTCTATTATCGACGAATACATTTTTCATTTACTAATTTTATTTTCAAACTCACCGCAATGTGTACTTTTCATCCAAATTAAATATAAAAAATAAGTAGTAGTTCTCATATATTCAAGAAGTCAGAAATATAAAAAAAAACCTTTTTCTTTATGTGTTCATAACCTCACTAAATGTGTAATAGGTATTTGGAGCTATTTTAGAAAAGTGTATTTAATGGTCTTGCTTTTGTCATTTTCACTATTGTTTTTGAGTTTACTATTATAAATTGCTGTAAAAAATTGTGTAACTATTGTTGAAACTAATGATAAGTATAAAAAATTTAGCGTAAAGCTACATTTTTGTGCTGCTCCAAAACCTTCAGAGTGTATGAACTAACGTTAGAAATGTGTGAATGCGCATGCGTCAGATCCGTTGGTAAGAGAAGAAATTTAACCGCAAGTTTCGATTAAATCATGGTGAAATACAATTAAGTTCTCTGTGTCTGTTGAAAAGTTTACTGAGTTCATATCTTTAACAATGTGAAACATTTCCCAATTCAAACATTTCCTAAAATTTTAACTTTTTTCTCATTAAAATTGAATGTACGTGCATATTTAGTGGTGTGTTCACAAAGTGTTGTCTTTCTTCGATGATGATTTTTATCTGATCGATGTTCAGATGTTCCAGTCTTTAAAGGTCTCTTTGTCTGGCCTATATATACTCGTCCGCAGTTTATACAGGTTATTTTGTATAAAACATTTTTTTTTTCAAACTTTGGTATAGGATCTTTTGGTATGTGTAGTAAAGTTTGTTGTAATTTGTTTTTAATGGAAAAAACCGTATGGATGTTTAATTCTTTACAAATTTTTAAAATTGGGTAGTATAGTTCTTTGCCAAACGGTACTACTATTATTTTTTTTAAATCAATTTCTTTCCTTTTGTTTAGTTGTGAGAATTTAGTGTCGTACGATTTTAATCTTTGTCTATGGTTTTTTTAATAAAGTGGAGCAGCAAAAAAATGTAGCTCTATGCTAAATTTTTTACACTTATCATTGGCTTCAACAATAGTTGCACGATTTTTTACACCAATTTATAATAGTAAACTCAAAAACAATAGTGAAAATGATAAAATCAAAACCATTACATACACTTCTCTTAAATAACTCCAAATACCTATTCCACATTTAGTGAGGTTATGAACACTTAAAGAAAAAGGATTTTTTTATTTTTCTGACTTCTTGAATATATGAGAACTACCACTCATTTTTTATATTTAATTTGGATGAAAAGTACACATTGCGGTAAGCTTAAAAATAAAATTAGTAAATGAAAAATGTGTTCCTCGATAATAGACCAAATATGTATGTATATTTATGACATTATCCATTGTTTGTTATAGTCCTTATAAGGCTGTGCTCTTGCAGCGAAATGCTTTGACTGAGCTTCTTAAATATATAATATGAATTACAAAGACCAAAGTCCATTAATCACTACCATCTTTATATATTTATTCTTATAAATCGGTCTAATTCGAAAAACAAATATTTGATCTTATGCCTAATTATAATAACATTGTACTTACTGGCAACCTAAACACAAATCTTCATGCCACCAAGAACTCAACTAAGTATTCAAAATCATTAGTGCTCTCCGCCGGATTATCGATAGTTCCTCATAATGCTACCCACCATACTGATCATTCCAGTACATGGATTGATATAATGATTGTCGGTGATTTAGACAAAATGCTTTCTTCCGCTCAAGACTCAATCTCATTCCTTTCAAACCATGACCTTATCAGCATCCAGTATCTATTCTCCTTTAGCCCCGCTTCTTGTATAAACCCTCTGACTATACGCAATCTTAAAATTATAAATAAAGCTGAATTTCTTGAACCTCTATCCACCTATGACTGGGAATGCATTTCTACCGAAAGGGATATCAATAGGAAGGTGATTCGCTTAAGCACATTCTTAACCCAATCCAAGATATCTCCACGAAGGGAGGCATCGATTTCAGCCAGATCTTGGGGCTTAAGAGGAGCTTGCATGTTCATGTTCCTCCTTGTACTGAAATCGCAATCATCTTTTCAAAGGTACCTGCTATCTGCGGTTGGTCCTAATGTCGCTTCATCTTCGTCTGCAGCTTGATGAAGCAGTGGTTGGGGAAACGCTCCGCGTACATGTCCATTGTTCCGGAGGTATTCGGCTTGATTTCGCAAAGACTGATGCGAAACGCGCTGAAGCTCTGTGTGTTTCTGGCACCACAGAGTGTTGATCAGTCCACTCAATGTGGGCGTTTTTCAGGTTCGTCATCATGTTTTCATCTAAATTATTTTCCGCACCCCGAACTCTAGGATGATCGGCATTGTTTGCCGACCCATTGTCGGGTGCTATGCGCGTTTGATTGTTTTGAACCGCATCTACGACATTTTCGTGTCTTGGTGGTTTCACTGTTGTTCACACGAGCAGCTAGGGAAAGGGTTCATCCATCCTTGTAGAGCCCCGCATGCAAGTATGAGGCTGATACTCTGAGAGCTCGCCTGGTATCCCACAGTTAAAGACACCTCACCCAGGTACCATTAAGCTTTCCATACGGTCCTCACGCCTTCACTTAGGGGTTGTTTCTTCGGGACCATCCCTGGACAATTTTCCGCGACTGCTTATTAATTATTGAAACCATATTCAGCTGAAACCCTTGTTACAGGGACCCTCTATCCGCAACCCGAGGAAGCGTTCGGTGACTTTGTCATACGCCCTTCGGTTCTATTCCAAAGGAATCGAAACTGAAACCAAATATATATATATAGTTATATATATATATATATATATATATATATATATATATATATATATAGATATCGGGCGATGTCTCAGAGTAATAGCCTTATCCTTGCACGCGGGGCTCTACAAGGATGGACGAACCCTTTCCCTAGCTGCTCGTGGGAACAACAATGAAACCAAAAAACCATCAAAATGTTGTAGATGCGGTTCAAAACGATCGAACGCGCAGAGCACCCGACAATGGATCGGCAAACAATGCCGATCATCCTAGAGTTCGGGGTGCTGAAAATAATTTAGATGGAAACACAACGACGAACCGGCGAAACGCCCACATTGAGTGGACGGATCAACTTAAGAATGATGTGTTAGACTGCTACGATGCCAGTATTATCCCTGTTCGTGGAGGCTTTATGGCGCGTATGCATACTCTGTGGTGCCAGAAACACCCAGAGCTTCAACACGTTTCGCATCAGTCTTTGCGAAATCAAGCCGACTACCTCCGCAAAAATGGATATGTACGCGGAGCGCTTCCTCAACCGCTGCTTGAACAAGCTGCAGACGAAGATGAAACGACATTAAGACCAACCGCAGAAAGTAGGCACCTTCTTGAAGATGATGGCAATTTCAGTACAAGGAGGAACATCAACATGCAGGTTCCTCTTAAGCCCCAAGATCTGGCTGAAATGGATGCCTGCCTTTGTGGAGATATCTCGCAAGAGTCCGACCTCTGGACCATCAATTGCTCAGTTTATGGTGCTGCGACAGCTTTGGCTGATTCAAATCGAAGGCTCAAACCGACGATGGATCAAAAGACAAGAAGACGCTTGCATCAACTGAACAAGAAAATTGGATGGGCAAGACAGAATGCGTCCCGTGTTCAATGTGTGATTGACTACATAACATCTGGTAGACCGTTCACGGAAAGGGTTCGAAAGTTCGCCCAAGAACTAAGGACCTTGAATCACACACTAAACAAGTCAAAGCTGCTGACAATCAAGCAGCATATTGTTGACAAAATAAGGCTGTTATCTGACGCAAGGAGGAGGATACAGAAGAGGGAGAGATGGATCAGAGAGAATCAACAGTTTCTCGCTGACCCATCGCGCCTCTTCAGTGATCCCCCTGTTTTTGTAAAAAATCCACCCAAGCCCAAGGAGGTAGAGACTTTTTGGAGAGAGGTGTACAAGATCCCGAAAACACTAGAGTTGAAGGAAGATACTGACAATATCATTCGCTTCAAGGAGTTTTGCGACAGCCTCATAAAATCTGAGGAGGAGTGCCCATCAGTCACTGCCGAAGAGGTCAAAAAAGCACTTAGAGGCACGAAGAACTTTTCCGGTGCTGGACCAGATTGTATCAAGAACTTTTGGTGGAAGAAGTTTACTTCTACACACCAACAATTGGCCCGCATATTCACCTCATATTTAAAGTCGGAGATGCCCATTCCGCAGTGGCTAGTGTTAGGACGCACTATACTCCTACCGAAAAAAGGCGACTTGTCCAAACCAGAGAATTACAGGCCAATAACTTGTTTGAACACACTGTATAAGATTTTTACAGCTATCCTAAACAACAGGATTGTTCGACGAATTGAGGCTGTATGGCGAGAGATGTACGAACAACATGGCTCGAAAAAAGGTGTAGCAGGCTGTCGAGAGAACCTGCTGATTGACAGGTGTGTCTGTAAAGACGCTAAAGTCCATCAGCGCGTCCTGTCAATGGCCTGGATTGACTACCGGAAAGCTTTTGATTCAACCTCTCATAGACTTATCATCTGTCTGTTGGAAAGCTTGAAGGTACATTCACACATAGTGAGATGCATAGAGAGATTGATGCCTCTTTGGAAAACTAGATTTACCATCTCATCTAGGAATTATCGTCTGACGACGAACAACGTCACCTTCCAGAGGGGCGTCTTTCAAGGGGATAGTATGAGCCCTTTGCTTTTTTGCATCACACTTTTGGCTCTATCTCTTGCACTACGAAATTCTCCTGGATACCTCTGTGGCGACACTGATCAGCGTGAGCATAAGGTCACTCATGTATTCTATATGGATGACCTGAAGATCTATGCCGCTGGTAAAAGCAAACTTCAAACTGCTTTAAATATCGTCAAGAACTACACAGGAGAGATTGGGATGGACTTTGGTTTGGACAAGTGTGCCAAAATTCATTTGAAGAAAGGAAAGATTACTGGCGTTCCCAAGGACCCTGAGCTTGTGGATATAAGTGTTATTAGACATCTTAACACTGGAGAGACCTATCCATACCAGGGCGTGCCTCAAAGCCGCATTCAGGACGTAACATCAGTGAAGGAGTCTCTCCGAAGCAGATACAAGCATCTTCTTCGACAGATTTGGTCTTCCAATCTGTCGGCGTTGAACAAGGTATCTGCGACTAACATGCTTGCCGTCCCGGTTCTACTCTACTCGTTTGGGGTGGTTCAATGGACGAAGAACGAGCTTAAGGCCCTTGATGTCACCACGCGTAAGATCATGCATATGCATAAAAGCTTGCATATCAATTCGTCAGTTCCGCGATTATACATTTCACGCCAGCAAGGCGGACGCGGACTTCTGAATCTCCAGTGTCTTCATAACCGAATTGTTTTGAGTACAGCTTACATCGTTGCGATTGGCAGAGATCCTCTCCTAAAGATGGTCAGAAACCACGAGATGATTGGCGAAGG